>VZSG01000981.1:176960-222254 GCA_013398315.1 Nothoprocta pentlandii
GGCTCTCCAAGCAAAACAGAACTTCAACCCTAATGGCCAGGAGTCTTCCAAACAGCGAGTGAGCTGCAGAAGTGACAAGTCCATGCAATGAAACCGCAATAATCAGGGAACTGACCTGTGAGAAATCGTTCTTGTTGATTATGGCTTTTGCATTCACACTGTAGTCAAAGTCTTCCCGTTTGGTTTGCCCAGAAAACAGCTCCCCACTTAGGGCCACTGCTTGTGGAAACTTGAGCTATTTGACAAAGCAAAAATGTAGAAATAACTGGGTTCACATGGGTTGCTTTGTGTTATTTGCTATCTGAACTTTTAGCATAAAGTGAGTAATGTTTAGAAACAAACATGCATAAAAGTTTGCCCAAGTCACTGCTGAGAAAGTATGAAAACAAAGGATGAGTGTTTTTCTTACAAGGCAGTACTGATACTGATTGCTATTTGGCCTTGATTGATATGTGGGAGCCTTTGTTACCACGAGGATTTTATTAAAAGTAATGGAAAAAAAGTTTGCAAACACCGAAGAACCAGTTCTAAACATAAAGCAGAAAAACAGCCACTAAGACACGAAAATTAAAACAATATAAATGAAGACAGAAACTTTCTCTGAAAGGAAGAAGGTACTTCTTTTCCTGTACATCCTAAAATAAGGTCCAGTTTCAGCATCAATACCTGGAATGAATGAGTCACATCCACATATAAAAGATGCCTGAAATCTGCCTCACTGGATTTGTCCTGGTAGCTTCCTAGAAAGCTGAGAACATTTTCCTTATTGACTTTCAAGGTAGCTTCAACTTCCTGCTTCACCTGTGTGTCAAGAATGTAAGTGAACTGCATTGAGTATTATGACAGATGGGAGAGGCCTTTGCACTTGAGAATTATTACACCGTGGCTCAGAATGAAAAAAAAGCAAAGCAGAGAAAGCAAATAACTGTATTGGATAAGCAAGATGATTAGACAGGTTAGGATTAGATCCTGGAATCTTTTCCAATGTTTGCTGCTTACAATACTATTAATGTTTAACATCAATTGAAAGAGAACTTTGCTTGTAGCATTTACCTGGTAAGAACTAAAGTCCTACAAGCAAGCTAGGTATGAAAAGACAGTAAACTGCAAATTTATACAGACTGGTAATGAATCTCTTCTTATAAATGAAATTTAACATGAAATGCACTCACCATTTGGTGACTTCGAGTTAAAATGCAAATTTCAACATTTCTGGGGAACCACCTGTAGTTATAAGGATGAGCTAAATCAGCACAAATCTGAAAGAGTTTAAAAAGAAAGGAAATGCAAGGAACATAAGATATGTGCAGTAAATTACTAATTTTCTGTCTGTTTGGTTTTTGGTATGTCATATTAAAGGAAATTTTGGGACCAAGTATCACTCACATAGGGGTTTTCAGGTTGGTAGCCAAGTGTAAAAGTTTGAACCAATTCCTCCAGTTCATTTATCAAAGCTTTTGTCTCCAAAACATACTGCTTTTGTATTTTGACAATGGTAAATGTCTCCTGAAGAAGGAAACTCTGTGGAATGAGGAGTTTAAATGGATGCCTGGAACAAAATAAGGAATGAACTAATGTAAAAGATTTAAAGGCAACCACAAAGAGAAAACAAAGCTTCACTGAAACTCCAAAACTTTCAATTGCACACGTGATTAGTAGGACAGGTACTAAAGCAAAGCATGTGGGACCAGGACCTATGAGATCTTAGAGTGTAACCGTAACTACAGCTTCATATAAACTACACACATTTATTAGAATTTCTGGTGAAAACTCTCTGGATTCAGAAATGCTGGACAGAGCATGCAAACGGGTGACTCTCTAAAATGTGCCAGATGTGCCAGATTTAATACATACACTTTACATACCTACCTTCTTGGCCAAAAGTCCATTTCAAATAGGTACAGAATGTCCAGATACTCAGGGCAGCTTTTAAAATTTTAACTAGCAAGTACATTCTCTGTTCCTGCACAAACAATATCCCTATGATGACAATCCTATGCAACATATGTTCAGCTAGTAAGTAGTAAACTGCTCAGAGAACTATGTAAGTGCAACATGTTAGCTCTTCATTAAATACTTATCTGCCTTTTCTTAGATGCCTAGAAAAATGCATTTACAGTCAGACATTGGACAATATTTACACAGGATACCCGACACAACTCTTCATTTTTCATTCACATACTTATCCCATTATGGAGAAGGCACCTCAGTGTTTTTTTCCTTTTAGTTCTCTCTAAGAAGCAGAGCAGCTCCTAAGACAGCTCTGCACTCCTGTTGACCTTCTATGTCTTAAGAAAGCTGAGCTCTCCTCAGCAATGGTCTGGGCTTCTCAGGTCTGAGCATGCATTTTTAGGGAGGATTTCAAGCTGTGTTTTGGTAATATATCATGAAGGGAGAAATTCTGGTAGCCAATACCTAAAACAGTGTACTCATTCTTACCAAAAAAAAAAGAGAAAACATATTCTCAAATGTAAATATCATGTGTTTTATGTTTTAAGGGGGAAAACGTTTGGCTTTAGAACAGCTTTATCATTGCTAAGGAGTAGCATCTGGAAAAATTTTCTGCAGAAAAGCATCTGGATGGCCCCAGGGGTCAAACTGAAATTTTGGAATTTCTTATCACTTACTGTGGCCATGTCAGAAATCCTGCTGTCTTCATGAAACAAGACTGTACTGCAAATAGGATTCCTAACACACCTGGCCACAGCATGCACAGCCTACTGCTCTTGACATCTTTCTTCATTATCATTTCAATAACAAGGACAAAGGCTGAATGGACATAGACACACAAGCCATGGAGTCAGTGGGCTGGAGCAAGCTTAGACAAGAGCAGGACGCACAACTTCTGTGCATGTAGTACTTCAGTTTTGTACATTTTTTCCCCCCATGAGCATCAATATGTATATTAAATTTAGGCCAAAACATTCCTCAGAGGTAGAAAAACAGCTACTGAACCTGAACTGGAGAGTTCCACGTTTCTGATAGAGCATCTTCTCCTTCTTAAGCTCTTCTAGCTGACCTTCAAACTGCAGCACCACGGGTAGACTTTTATGGTCTGTCCATACAGCCTTCACAGAAACATTTGCCTTTTTAGGCTGCAGCCCAAATCATGCAACCAAGAGAAGAAAGGACATTTGCATCAGATTTACTGGGTTCACATTCAGAAATGACACACAGCTTAGCAGGCTACAGTGAGGCTGTCTCTTCACACAACTACTCCTTTCTGCTCCTGATCTCAGTTTATATAGGATTGAAAGTGACATTATCTTTGAAGTGAGTGGTTTGCTACTAATCAGACAATTTTTTTTTGTTTGTTTTATTTTACATACTACTAAGAACTGACCAAAATATTTGACTGAAGTTGATCATCTAGTTGATAATATAGTTATGTGCTGAAGAAGCCAAGCAAGGTAGAAATTATTTAAACACTGATAGATAAGGAGTAATGCTGGAGCTTGAATTATATATAACCAGCCTGTTACTACACACACTTGTGAGCAAAATACCTTCAGGATAGTTAGCAGAATCTTCTAGGTCTGCATCAAAATAAGTGATGACATCTACAGGTGTCTTCTCAGGCCCACATTTCCTCTCTGCCCTCTTCTCCCTGCATTTCTACCTGTAGGTGGCTTCCCAAACAGGTGAGCAGGACTCTCAACAGCAATGCACAATACTGTTGACATTTATTTTAATGAAATTAATTTAACTTTGCAGGTTGTCAAAACAGACAGAAATATAAGGGTCACTAGAAGGGTTTAGGCCTGGACACTAGCCATGACATCTCTCAGAAAGGTGGCAGACCTAAGAAACATAATGCCAAGTCAGAAAAACTACATTTGTACTTCTCACTTACCACTGGCAGATTCTGATAGGTGGCTGTGAAATTAAATTCCTGTTTTGTACTCTTGATCTTAAAGCAGAAAAATTTGTCTCGTTCTTTATTCTCCATAAGAATCTCATTCTTCACAAGCAGATTCCACAGAGTTATCACTTCACTATAGCTACGGAGGACATTCCTCCCAAGATGATTAAATGTGGATGCCTGAAAAACAAACAGAAACAGGATGGCCTGCCTGAGCTAGGAGAGACAGAATCCTGTTCTGGTAACAGCACTGCACAGGGGTGAAAAGAAGGCACTTTCCCAGAGATGATCATTACAAGAATTACCAGAAACAGTGTGCCAACAGTTTGGTTATCGAAAAAAAAATCTCAAAAATTATTTCTCTTACTCTTTTTTTATCCCATCGTAGCAGAGGATAGACAGAAAGATTACGTATTTGGAAAGAACTTGGCTGATAAGCAGTTTTTATTATTTCTCATTCAAGAATGTTTCTCATAATACTCCACACTGTGCTCGAACCTGTACTGATCTAACAAGGAAAAGCTGCAATTCAAAATAAAGGAATACCTTCAAGATCAACCTAAACTGAAAGTCTACCACATAAGCAGCTGATTCTAAAATAAATAATAACAACAACAATAAAAGCTTCTCTGCAGAAAATCAACAGTTTTCATAGCTAATGCCCAGCAACTCTGATGAGGTCAGGATAAAATCTGTATTTAATGGTATAGGCTACAAAAGACTCTACAAAAATCAAAACAAAACAGACAACCTTTCTTTTTTAGGACTACCTCCTAACCACTGAACTATCCTGTGTCCTGTCCAGAGGCAAGAATCTAATGCCTCACGCGTAGATGAATGCTGTAATCACTGGGCTCTTAATTAAGGGGGTTGTCCATTGCTCTTCACACATCTTAAAATCAAACAAAAGCAAAGCTACAAAACGTAGTTGTTTCACAGCACCGGGAACACATTTTAAACATTTCTTAAGTATTGGTCCAATTTTCCTACTTCTCCAAGAATTTTTTTTGGCTCAAATTCAGACCTTAGGAAGGCTAGTTATTTGTAGACACCTA
The DNA here is from genome assembly GCA_013398315.1 of Nothoprocta pentlandii. NCBI lineage: Eukaryota > Metazoa > Chordata > Aves > Tinamiformes > Tinamidae > Nothoprocta > Nothoprocta pentlandii. Next base: position 181,878 of record VZSG01000981.1, read on the forward strand.
GGTAGACCTCTCACACCAGGTACTTGGGAAGGATCAGCTCTCGTTCCAAAGAGGAATGTTTTTTCAAGTCAATAAACAGGCTTCGATTGTGCTGACAAGCCAAAGATGCCCCCACAGGAAGCCAGGGTGAAAGAGCTTTGTGCAAGCTCAGGAAACACATGAACACGAGCATGACAAGATATTATCTTATTAACACACAGAGCAAGAGTTTCTCAAACAAACTACTTCATGCAGTAGGCTGAGCAAGTGTTATTCCAATATAATGACAGCTCTGTCGGGCATCATCACAATGCTGGACACAAAAGGAAGCATCATGGTACTAACCTGCACATACGTGGTAGCTGGGGTGTAAATATGAATTTTCCCTTCTTTTTCATTGCCTTGATCTTTACAAAATAGCTCCACCACTAGATTTTCAATAGAGATAATTTTCCTGGCTGTCACTTCCATAGTCAATAAATAAGCAGAAGCCTGAGGCTGAGTTAGTTTGTGAGATGCATATAGATATAGCCATGGCGTGTCTATATTTAATCCACCTGGAAAGAAGATATATTTAGTGCAAAGATAAACGAGATTTCAAGCTATAAAACTTATAACCTTTCAAGAAATGCGGTAAGAAGTTGGGTTTTGGAATGAGGGTAAAATCCCATTATCAGCCCATTCTCATCCAATAGCCCAAATCCCCACATGGTATATAAGGAAATAGATGCTGGGAACCTATGTAATCCATAAAAGGGCTCCTACTGAATGCAGTTTTATGAAGCTCAGTACTCACGGGGTACCAGCAGGGGGTTCCACTCTACAAGCTAATATAGAACCTTTATTTGAACCCTGATTCTACAATTACTAATCCCAGGATTACGATAATAGCTTTATCAAAGCCACTTAGACATATGCCAATTTACAAAATAAATTCTGCAATACATACATTTTGAAGAAGATTTGTAGGTTATTTTGGAAAACGGTTTCTAAACAGCTCAGAATACTCATGTCTGACAAGCCATTAAGATTTCACCAGTAAACTTTATCAAATTACATTGATCAAAAATTGCAGTATGATCCAGCATTCTTGCTCATGAATGTTTTATGACAGACACTTACGAAGGAGCCTCCAAATTTTTAAAACAAGAATCGATTCAATCCTAGCTCAATTCAATTCACTGGAACGTCCATCCTTGGCAATTTTCAAGACAGCTAGACAAACCAGACCAGATGTGCCATACTGTTAGCCCTGCTTTGAGTAGGAAGATGGTCTAGGCATTTCCCAGGGTCTCTTCCAAATCGTATTTCTATTCTCTCTATGACACTCCCATAGAACCACTTCACAAAATCCCAGCAGCTTCTTTACATGCCTACTTTTCTAGTTGACTGGAAATGATTTGTACTTCACCTTCCCACTTCTTAAGGTCATTTCGGGATGCAACCTTCCACTGCAGTCCAGCCACAAATGGCACGTGGTCATTACACTGCACCTTGAAGTCGGTGCTACTCTGGGCATAACCCTGGGAATTGTGCGAGTGCTGCAGCTGGGCTCTGTAATTCACCTGCTTTTCCAAGACTTGCACAACAAACTGGAAAACAAGAGAAACAAATATAAATAAAAACTGGATCCCATCTTCAGAGCTATGTAAGACAACACACTTGGGAAGTTACAGACGCGACCACAAATGCCTCTGCTTTGTGTTGTTGCCATTTACTTCTTTGCTTTTTCTGCATGCTGACCAATTACAGATAGGTATTTCTTTAATATGCATTTGTTATATCCACTGGGGATGTAAAAGGGAAAACTTCCACCCTTTCTTTGGACCAATTACTTGGCTCTTCTCTTCTTTCCATGAGACCACCGATATATTTTATACTTACAGGCGCTCCTTACAAGAAGGCCTTAATTAACTCCACTACATCTGGATATTGTATTATTAACACATGGCACAGATCTCTCTTTTTTTTTTTTTCTTATTTTTTGAGTTATACTTTATAAACAAGGTCTTGCTCTTTAACAACCATGATTACCTCCATGAAATAGTTGAATAGAAGTGAACTGGAAGTATTCTTAAATGCTTGGCTGATCAGAACTCTTTTCTTGTTGTTTATTTGATCCCAGTGTTTCCCATAGTTCACTTCCAGGTGTGAGGAAAGCCAAGATGCACTCACTTCATGTTCCAGGTGAACCTAAAGAACAAAAATCCATCTTGCTTCTCTGTGCCACGTCTTCTCTCTCACTCACTGCTGTTAACTGCCTGTAGAAATAACCCTAAATAGCAAGCAGGACTAAAGCAGGTGCAAATTTTGTGGCAAAATCATTAGAAGATGTAAATTGAGTGCAAGAAGTCCAAACATTTAGTCAATGCACTACTAGTCAAACGGCTTTTCTGCAAAGCTAAGACAGTTGCGTGCAGATACTGCTCATGGGCTGCTCCCCAAGGATGCACCGTGCAGCTGTGCAGTCTGGCAAGGTCCTGCTTCATGGGAAATCTTAACATATTTTCACTTCAGACCACAATTTTCCTCTAACTCAGAAGCTTACTTTTCATCCAGTTCCATATTCTGTAGCAAGCCCTCAACAGTAAAACTCATTTGTTTTAAAAAGAATCTTTGCCTTTGCACAGTCAGTAAAAAAGAAGAAATTTTAAACAGGCCTGCCTTTCTCTTCATTTGAGAGGCACACACTTGTGATTAAGAGCATCTGAACCAGAAATTCATGTAAAACCAAGTAAAATGTCTTATTTCTACACAGATGACTTCTAATGATAACCACAGAAGAGACAGCTTTGTTTTAAGAAGTCTCAAGCTTATTAATAATATTACTTTACATATAATATGAACATATTCATAACCACTCCGCAGGAATTCTGAGAATGGATACATTAAAAATAGCACCACTTAAAGCTCCAATGACTTACACTGGCACAATTCGGCAGGGCACAAATCAGCAAACTGACATTTTTTGTCTACACGGGAACACAGAAGGCGAAGACAGAAAAAGATGATGAGAAGAAAGAGACCAATCCAAAAATGACATCCTGCTCTGTTGAATTCCCTCAGAAAAATGCATGAGTGATTTTGTTGATACCTCTACCTTGTGATTGTAGGTTGGAGTTTGTGTACAGTGAAATTCATGCCCAATATCCAGTCTGTACACTTCACGTGCACCAGTTTCCCCTCTAATCGTTTGCCCTGTACTGCATTCATGACGAAGCTTTTTGGCATCTCCTGTTTAAATTAAATCACAAAGTTATCTGCTTACATTATTCCAAAGTAAACTATCAATAAAACCACTGAGCACTCAATTACAGCAATAATCTTTATGTGTGTTCTGCAGTCTAAGGCACTGAACAAGCTCCTGACACCAGGTATGATATAATTGCAGCACCACGAAGTGTAGCTCAACAACTGTCCTCAATTGCTGCCCTAGATCTAGAAACATTTTTACATTTACTCAAGGCTGCTGTCAAAGCAGAGTTTCTGCTTGAACTTTCTTTCCAGCTAGCTGTCCAATCTATTGGCAGTCAGTGACTTTAAACTGCTGACTACAGACATGCTTTGTGGAGAAAATAATTCATATGAATTATTTGAACTTTTATATAAGTTAGTAAAAACTAGGCTAGGCATTACAAATTCTGATTTTGTCCACAACCCACACTTCTTCCTGAGAAGAGCCATGTTATAAGCTTTACTGTAAGACTTTGGGCCTGTGTTTATTTCGTTCTCAAAATTAAAACTGTTTCAAGTTTAAGAGATTGGAAACAGTCAGTCCATCTAAGGAAAGGAATGAAAATTATCTCAATATTTAGCCTGACTTTGTTTAAAGTCTAAGACTTTGCTTTTATTTATTCTGACAAATTTTCAGACTGTTTCACTAACTTTATCGGCAGGGGTTTAAAAAAAAAAAAAAAAGATAGCAAAGGCTCATTGTTTAAAAAGAATCTTACCCAGGTAAAGTGAAAGTGTTACGGATTGACTACTGACAACTTTTGCAACTTTCTTGCATAATATTTGATAATTTTCTGTTACCACTTTACCACTCTGCTCCTGACATCATGACATCATGCGAGAATCTCAGCTTTTATTAAAAACAACCAAAAACAGTTAAAAAAAAAAAATCAAGCCCTCATGGTCACTCAGAAAAGCTTAAAATAATGAATTTGGAGTTTTAAGCACTGAGTATAATTTTTGTTTGTTTGAATCCAATAGTTTTAAATGGAATTATTTTTGACTGCCTCAGGTGGAATAGTTGTCAAACTGAGCATATATCAAGATGTGACTTGCAAGCATCATTTATGACCGTTATAAATGTTTGTATTCTATTTGTATTTTTATGTATTTCTATTTGTATGTATAAGATATTCTAATCAGTGCGCCACTTTCGGCAAAACGATGGGCCCTACTTGTACTGGTTAAGAAAATTCATATTAGTACACATGTTTTCTGAATGTGCAATATGCTTTAGCTATGCAATCACTCAGTACTGCTCACCGGATCAGCTACTCCAAGTATTCAGGACATGAACTTAAACATATCCCAGATGTTTAAGCAGATTAGTCTAATAAATTTAATGTAGAGCTTATATGTTATGTTTAAACACAGCTAATTGTTTTCTGGAAACATTCCCTCACAGTTTTAAATGAATGTGTGCACTTGTTCATTTTCACAAACATCTGGAATGATGATTAATTAGGGGAAATTCATATTGAAATAGCAAACCCTAAACAAGTGTTGGACATGTGTGAAAACTCATTAGCAAAAATATATATATATTTTTCTTAATATATGGATTCAAAGAGCAAGGTTTATACCTAGTGGAAAGAGAAATTCAATCTAGGCCTCAGACCACACAGATTAAAAATGCAGTGATATCTTTCTTGTGAAGAGAGGGACCTAGTCACACAGCTTGCAGAAAAATCAGAGACAAACAAAATGCCTGCTCTCATTTTCAATGTACCTTGGAATCCATATTTCATCCTCAACACATGCGACCACAAGCTCTGACGTTGCTGGAGAAGGCTGCTGGCGTGAGCTCCGAGAACACCTGGAAGGCGAGTCTCCCCCTCAAGCAGGTACTGCTTCAGCTTATCATCAAGCCTCTTTTCCAGAAATACTATGAAAAAAGCAGAGCGGAGCACACGGTGGTAGCACACAAAGGTCTTTGTATTTGCACATTAGTTAGCAAAGAAAATACTCCAGGGATTAAACAAGCCTATGTGACCAGTCTCATCCTACCTAGCTGAGGAACCCCATGTAGTCCTGGTAAGCTCCCTGTGTAACAACCACAAAAGATGGAATTTGTTCAGTCTTACTCTACTTAGTCTGTACATTGCTAACAGTCAGCTCAGATACTGCCTGTGGTTTCCTGACATAAGTCTAACCAAAGGGACTAAGCCTTTTAATTAACTAGAGAGATAGCAGACGTAAAGATTTGCAACATTTACATTAAGCTGGCAAAGATGTGGCCTTTGTAAAGGAAGAACTGATGCAGCCTGGTCCCCAGAGTACCTTTCCTATAATTTCCATTACTACTAATATTTCAGAAAAGTTTATCAAGAACAATCATATTAAAAAGCAGTCTTACTGATTTGAAAGGGATTCTAGAAACACATATCCAAAACAAGGCAACCTTAAGATAGACTTCCAGAATTCACATTTTTATGGCAAATACTCATTGTTCTCTAACCTGAAAGAAACACTGAATCCTTCAATAAATTCTTCAGGGATACTGAAAACACTATCTTCTTGCCAAGTTGTTTTGTGATGTTTCCTGACAGAATGAAGGGGCTGCTTTGCCTCGCCAGCTTTAGCTCTAACTGGGTCACGTATCTCTGTTCTCCACTCAGCATGTGCAAATCTGTCATTCCCTAAAAAACAAAGAAAACATACGGATCCAAACAAAATATCCCTCCAAAAACCCCAACTGTTACTCAACAGTCCAGGTTGAAGGTTTATTAAGTTTTGAAAAATCAATCCTACAGATGTGGGCACTTTGGGGATTAAATGAGGGAAGAAAAAAAATTTTTCCATATACCCTCGAAAAACATAAAACTTGCTGTTGACAAATACGGGGGATATGAGCTTATTTCCTTCATTTCCTGCTGATCTCCTGTGACATAAATCACCAAAAATGTTACAACACTGGGCAAAAAGTACATGGTGTTACTGAAAACACTGGCTGTTGAGTAGGGAACTAGATTTAGACTGGACTAGATGCAAATCCAACACTCTGCAAAGTCAAATAGTGCTCGGGTTTGTAATCATGCTGAAAACAAGAAGAAACCTCCAAAATACATAGGTAAGGTATTAATTACTCTGGAAAAAAACATCTTCTGTTAAATACAGCGCTCACAGGAGGAAAATCCACAGTGTTTGACTGTGATTGGTTTGGAGGCTCACAGCAGACATGCCAGCCTGCAGTGAGTTTCAGGCAAATAATGAACAAAGATTTATGTCCTGGAATAGAAAAATATCCTAGTAAAGTTTCAGTGATAAATGTCCATCTGATTTTTTTTTTTTTTTAATTTTATTTCAGAGATCAGACATCAGCATATTCTTGCTTTAGCAGTGCTTTAAAAATGTTTTGTAGCAAAAAGCTGTACCTTGGAGGTTTTCAAGGACCTCTGAGTATGACAAAATTGCCTGAAATTACATTCAGATGACATCTTAAATCTTTTAAAACCCAGCAGTTTAGATTCAAAAACATACTTACACATCATCTCAAAATAACGAATAAAGAAAATTGATAATTTCTCTGACAGGTTATTCACACAGACACTTTTCAATATATGAGTATCTCACTGGCTTTCTTTACAGATTGTCTTCAGGTGCTTGTTATTGAAGCATTCAGCATTCATCATTTCAGGAAAACACTTGAACTGAAAACATACCTTAATATAGTACACATCTTGGTCATCTAATATCAGTTCCAGGTGTCCCCTCTGCAAATTTTGCGAATACTCAATTTTCCCTTAGAGAAAAATAAAACTGTTTACTTTTTTCTGGGCATATGTAATCCAGTAATGCTTAATAAAAATGTGTCCCCAAATACTAGTTGATATTTCTGTGAATGATATAATTCTGTAACAACGTAAGAGTAAAAATGTAATAAATCTTAGAACAAAGGAGAAAAAAACATGCAATACAGATTGCAAAGGAGTTAAAAGTATCCTCAGAATACACATCTCATTCTGAAAGAATGTGCACAAGTGTGAAGAACAGGCAAGCAAACTGCCTCAAGAAAAAGAAATTCTGTACAGAAAAAAATCTCTGTTTTTGTTTTGAAAAAATACAAGCAAAAAAAAACAGTCTGATTTTGGGCAGATTCCTGATTGAACTCAAGTTCTTCTAACTGACATTAACTGTTAGTCTGGTTCTTAGTTGGAAAACCTACCATTTATCTCAATTTTTTTCTTTGGTTGTGTAAGTTTGATTCTGATTTTCTTCTGTGGGACATTAAAATTTAGGTCAACGCCAACATCCCTTTTCAAGTCAGACTTGGGAGTCCCAATGAAGAGGTGAAGGACAGCTTCATTTGGGATCCAAGAATCCTCCTGGAAGTAGAAAGGATAATGATATTTGTGACGGGCACCGAATGTGCAAAACTGAGTCTGTCAGACTGAACTACGCTGCACAAACATCTTCACCGCTACAATTTTTTATTCCACATCTCAACTTTTAAAGCTTTACAGCAACCAGTCTCTTTTTCTCCCAACCTCAATCTGTGTTTTCCATTCTCTATATAAAGCCTCTTCTGTAAAACTCTGTTTGAACATATGGGATGTCACAGGAGACTGAACTCATCTTGAGATTTTGGTGAATTTTGCCCAAATTTGGGCAAATTCAGCACGCTTTCCATTGTAAATGTAAGCTCTACAGTTCAGGCCTAAGTCACAAGCAATCAGAGTACAACTATACAATGACTGGCCCAGTATTTTTAGAATGTAAGTCTCTACTCCTCTTCAACATAAGGAAATGACTCTAGACATTCAATGCCTTCCCCTGCTGCCATCTCCACACTCGTATGACAGCTGCTGTCTGCAGTTTCAATTAATTGTTCTGCAAATATTGCAGAGACTGCATGAAGTCTGGAAAGAGAAAGTATAAGGGGAAGAATTTGGAAATAGCATCTGGAAGCAAAGCTCCATTTATCTGGCCTAAATGACAGCAGCAGTTGCAACATCTCCATCCATAATTATTCTAACAAAAAAGCAGTTAGGTTAGGAACTTAAAACCGGTTCTCTTATCTTCTTACATACCATATGACACAAAATACACACAATGGGACACATCTGCAGCTTGCTTACAATTTCCTACTGCCAGGAGGATGTGCATCTTTGATTTGGTTCTGTTTAAAACATCAGGTTACTTGAGGACAGAATGGTCAGTTTGGCGCTTGACACCTCCTTTCTTTTTGCATTTTCCCCACACAGTCTTTCAGGTCAACAAGGTCAAAGGAAACATAGAAAGAGTAGAGCAGGAGCTCCAGAAACCGTCTCCTTTGTCATTTTACTTGTGTATCATTTCAGAACAAGCCATTAATTCTTGCTGTCCTCTGCAGAACTTAATTAGCTATTTTGTTTCCACTGTTAAGGTGGTTAACGTAAATAGATTTTGAGGGGTTTTGTTTGTTTGCTTTTGTCAGAAAGCAAAACAAATCAAAATGAGGCGAGGCTCTATTTCCACCTCACTCAGATTTACCTAAGCAACTTAATATTTCCATGTTTCTCTCTTGCACGTGAATAGTAATATTTATCCAGCATCAGTATTTCTTTTCTACGTTTTATCTCACTTTAATTGGAATGGAAATAATTAACAACAATACAGACCTTGAAAATTAGCTCAGACACATACGCAGTACTGAGATTTACCGTTCTTTCATCAGTGTAAGTAAACTAAAAATAAAAAGCCAAAGCAAAGCATGGCATAATAAAGAATTACCTGAGGAATATAGTTATATGCAGCTTCCACAAGGTATTGCTGCAGGCCTCTGTCTTGTTTATCTAATGTGACAGCCACTCTCAGAGGTCCAGTAAAGGGGAAGGACAAACCACGGGCTGAGTCAGGATACAACATCTCAGAGCACAACTGCCAGCCAATAACCTTGGACACTAATGGAACATAACAGTTAGATACCAAGGGAGCACAAAAATAAATATATAAACCACATAATGAGCACTGAGGACTCATCAGAAGAAATTCTATTCTGTAAAATGATCTCTGATGTGATTTAGCTCTAGCCCCTTATTTCAGAATTAAGCTTTCTAAGACAAACATGATACGTAGACTCACCTTCTTCCCTCGTGCAAGATCTGCTTTCTGTGTGGTCTGGAAAGACATCGGTATCTTCTGCCTCATCCACCGTTGTGAAGTAGAGTTTCGAACTACAACCAAGTTTTCAAACACTCACTTTAAAACAGTTACGATAACGCTAGGACAAGTCTTAAAAAAAGTCCTTGGCTGTATGCCATCTACTTCCAAATGAGAAATGCAAGAAAAGTGAAGTTCTGCTAAGGTCATTCTACAGCTCTATGAATCAATATTGATTTTTATTTACAATTCCCATGTTTAATCTGTCATTCTTGTGATATGGTTCCAAAATGCTTTACAGTTATCTCTAGATCTCTGCTCTAAGCAGTTTGGCATGGTCAGATTAGCACAATTCCACTGTTTCTATACATTTTCCTTACAATATGATATGGACATCAGTTTTGCTCCCAAGCCCAAACTCTTCCAGAATTTCACTGAACTGCTTGTACAAGGACCATGGTTTCTGTCTTGATGGAAGCAAAAGGGCTACTAAAATATATTCTACAGGCAGCCACTTTTTCCAAACAATGATAAATACAGTTTTGTAATTATTTTGATTTTCATTCCTCAGCTGAAGAACTATCAAAACCAAACCCAAGCTTTTCCAGAATTCTCCTCATGATTAAGGCCTTCCACATCATAACTTTCACAGTTTAACCATGCACAGAAGGGCAAAAGACCAGTCAAGTGGGGTTATAATCCATTTCATGAAGAGATTTAAATTCAGTGATGGCCTCAGTTCAAATTCTTCTCCTTTAAACCATTTCAGTTTATGCTGTGTTTATTCAGATGACAGTTATCAGATCCATGTCCTGTTACTCTGGATGCAGAAAGACTCCATTAATTAAAAAAAAAAACACCTGATATAAATGCTCAACAAAGAACCATAGTTACAAATAATACTAATTGTAAAATCACTTAAGAAGGCAAAAAGCACATGTTGGGCCTCAAATATGAAGCAGTATGTTGAAGTATATAATTTAACGTAGGCACATCTTACTAAAATTCTAAAATGAATAAGGAAAAATGACTTAGTTGGCACTTATTCTTTGAAAGGTGAATTGCCTGTCATCCATCCTAACTCACAGAAACAAAATTACATCACCAAGGCTCCCAGAGTGCTAAAGGGAATGGATGGTTTAAATGGTTTAAAGTCCACCATCTTCTAGCTCTCAAGATCTTCCTGGATTGAATATCCTGCAGCCCCAAATCAAGAAAAACACAGAGGAACAACAACACACATAGTGCAAACACTTCAGGAATCCAGTGTCGTGTCTGAGAGCCACATGGTTCATTACAGTGTGTCATCTATCACAGAATCACAGGATGGCTGAGGTTGGAAGGGACCTCTGGAGATCATCTAGTCCAGCCCCCTGCTCCAGCAGGGACACCCAGAGCACTGGGCATTCGGGGGCATCCAGGAGAGTTTAGAAGACCTCCAGAGAAGGAGACTCCACAGTCTCCCTGGGCAGCCTGTGCCAGGGCTCTGTCACCCTCACAGGAAGGAAATCCATCAAATTTAGAAATGCAAAGAGCAGAGAAAGCTGGCAGAAAGCTAAAAAGCTTAGCTTGCATTAACACAAGCAACTCATCTGCTTAACATCTGGCAGTTGCTGGGGCACTAAAAGCTTTAACTAACATTGGAGAATCTAAATAAAAACTCACTAGGAAAGTATGAGCACAACTGTAAACAGCAGTCCATATTATTCCAATGTTTTTGTTAAATGCCATTCTGCATTTGTTTTTGCTAAATATCACCTGTGGAAGTAATACCAAGTTTTCACTCCACCACTTCAATATTCTAAAGTGGATGCTAAAACTGCACAAACAACCCTGACAGTCAGTAGGCTAAAAGAGGAGAGAATGAAAAATTAACTTATGTCTTCAATTGTCAGGTTTTGATTTGACCATTCCACTTCACTGGAAGGACTGGCAAAACAATATAAAATGCACAGAATAATTTCCACTTCCTTTTCTTCAGAATTGCAGATCTGGACTCTGAGTCAGATTGAAAGAGTTTGTTTCCTGACAAAGTATTTCTGCACTGTTAATAAACCTGCCAGTGGAGCTCTGATTCAAGGTTCTCATGGTTACTATTTGCAGGAAGATGTCCTTGTTTCATCTTACCTGAAATTAATTATCTCCATAGATTCTTCTGGAGTGTTCAAAACCAGTTTGAGCTCTTTCCCTTTTTTGACCTGAATTCCCCCATCAAGGCTAGTAGCTGTCCTCACTCCTGTTTCCCAGCGGAGGCCAGTTTTGCCCAGAGTTCCCACAGTTCCCATTTGGGCAGAAATGTGGATGAATGCACTGTTGAAAGATATAGAGGCACACACTTCTATAAAAGCACTTTAAATCTAAGTACTTGATTTAAATTATAGGCTCCTTATCCTCTCGAATAAACATGTAGCATTTGATGCTTTATAAAATAAAACACATCAAAATCATGATGAATATTTTGTTCTAAACATTAACTGAAAACATTATATATATATATATATATACACACACGTATACACACACACACACACACACACACACACACAGTTTTTAACATTCACTACTGCAAAAGAAAGTGTTATGAGAGATGCTCCGAGTAATGGATTTGAACCCAAACTTAAGCAGAGAAAATTAGGGAACTGAGTGACCTAGCATAAGTTCATTTTTAGTTGTATTGCCCTTAGCAAAGGTTACTAAACAATTTGGTATTTATAAAGGCTACTATAGCCATATAAGGAAACGTAGGGTTAAATCATTAGCTGGTTTGTGGATGCATAGCTGCATGTCTGGTCCTAAAAAAGCACCGTCCCTGTATCAGATGAAGCAGTTTGAAAGATCTCCTGCATGCAACCATTCAGGAAGCTGACCTAGGGATTGGGGAGAACAGTCAGGTTAAAGCAGGACTGGAAAGCACAGCAACGGAGAGTTGAAAATGAGAAGGCAGGAGAGGAATCTTCTACCTTCCTTGCAGCACAGCAACCATTCGGCAGCATAACCCTGGAAACTGCTGACTTCTTCAGGAATTTCCTAACAGATTATAATGGATATCACCAGAGAAACTGCATATTAGCTACGGCTGCTTAATGACACAAATATGTGGAAGTGACACATCTGCAGTGGCTATTACCTTGGCTTGATATATCCATTTACAAAGAAATTTGATCGTTTTTTAAAATCCATCTTCCCTTTGACTTTTATGTTGGTTGCTGCTGAGGCATTGACAGCCAGGTGAACAGGAACACCAGAAATCGCTGAAAATTGCAGTTCTTCAGTGGCCAAACTCAGTCTTTTATTAAACTGAACTTCTTGCCCCTGTGGTGAAAGTAACAAAAAACAATATATATATTTTGCATAATATATATATTTTTCATAAAGGCATCATGCAATAATTTTTTCCAGACCTTTTTGGAGGGCAAAAATATGCATTACATTTCTATTCCCTCAATGTATTTTTAACTGAATTGATTGTGGAAAAAAGCAAGAATTAGCCCAAAGACTGTGCCTGGCCAGGGCATGAGCTTAGACACTGTTCCCTTCCTGATTAACAAAAGGAATAATTTTGCACTTACACATGCAGACTTTTGAACAGAAACAAAAGAGATAAGAACCATCAGACAACAAACCAAGTCCTTGACTCATAAACTGTACTGCTATTCAAAGTACAATTTACCAAATGCTGTTTAAATCCAACATACATCAGTCTTTTAAAGTTTTGTTTAGAGAAAGAATACTCTGTATCTTCTACATATCTGCTAAAAAGTAGATTCTCAAACAGCAGAAAGGTTCCTTTTACCTTCAGAAGTTTGACAGCCAGCTCGGCCAGATTTAAAGAATAGTGTTTCATCTGCTTTCTTAAATCTGCACAATCCAAGAAGCTAAGCTCATTTCCAAAAATCTTTATACTTAGTTCACATTTCAGCTCCTTCTTCCTCACCATTCTCTCAGTGAACTGACATGTGGTAAACAAATAAACAGAAAATTTACGGGAAGTTTACATTAAACTGCCTTCAGACCTGTAACAGACAACTGAATCAGTGCTCCTTATGTTATTAGCAAACATATATCAGACTCCTCTTTATAAATATTTCCAGCCCATTTAAGACCCTGGATTAGTACTTGTCTTTTACAGTTAACCTTTAGCTCCATCTCACACAAACTGGCTTTCATTTAACACAGGTAACTTGTCTTCCTAAAATGACTCAGGAATATGCTAATCCCACCCATAAAGAGATTATCCACAATCTTGAAAAATACAGGGCAATACATTTTTCACTCTTATGCCATTATGGACATGCAATTGCTAAGCAAACATGTAAAGAGGCAAAATATCAGTTTTCACTCCTTACAATCCATACAAGAATCATACCACATGGGACATGAGTTTAGGGTATAACAAGAAACACCAGAAGAGAGATGAATGCTAAGAAGGAAGGTGGTCTAAAACAAACAAAAGAAATTATGGCTCCCAGCTTTCATAGGTAAGAGTTAAAGTTACTTCAAGAGTTAAAGTCAATTCCCACAAATTCCCTGTCATATACATGGAACGAGGCTCCTGCCAGCATTGGTCTGTTCATTGGCCAATGCATGAAGGGTCAATGTAACACTTGACAGCAAAATCCCCAAATATTGGCAACACATTTCTCTGACTGAGAGTCATTCTCTCAAGACAAGTCTTACTAAAAAAAGGAGGCTCGGCTCTTTGTGGTTTCATATTCTGTACAGCTATTAAGTTCTATGTGAGTGGTAAAAGTGAGGTTCACTTTCAACATAGCATTAAGCAATGCTAGATGGAGCCCTAAGGTTAACTGGGAAACATCATGTTTTATTCCAGGATCTACAGAATCAGTTACCTTCTTCACTAACTCACTCATCTTGGTATACTTTCTACCCGGACAACTGTGGTTAGCTCTTCTCAGCTTTGCCTTGCCAGCCTTGGTCCCAGGATGCTCCCCGTAGCTGTACCGCTGCGAAGCGAGCTTCCTCCGCTTGGCCTTTCCCACCAGCTTCCCTGGGTTTGACGACTTGTGCTTCCTTTCATCACTGTTTGCAAAAAAAGATTCACTGAAAGTAGCTTTTTGTCCCAAAATCTTCTCCATGAGGACTTCGGCATTCTCTAACCGTACACCCACCTAGAAGAAGCAATACAGGGTTCAAAATACAACTAAAAACACATCAAGGTTGCGACCTTCAACTTTTTGCAGAACAAAGATTTACCATACAAGATAACAGCCGTTTGTAAAATTTAGTATTCTATAATGATTATAAATATAGTGAAATATAATGAAAGTGGTTTTAATATACGTTCATTAAAGAAGCAGTCTTCCAGTCAACCGGAAGGCAACTTTGCTATAGCAGTGAAAAACATATTTGGTTAAGGGACTGTAATGGGAATTGTAGGATTATTAAAAAAAACAAACCAAACCAAACGTAGTCAAAACAAAAAACTTACCTCCAGTAGATTGACAGCCTGCCCCATAAGGTGAACAGTCAAGTTGGTCATAACTGATCGTGGTAGAAACGATGCAGGTGAAAAAACCACTGATGCTTCTATATTTGCACCTGCACCAGCTGCAGTGTAAAATATCTGATGTGGGTCATTTGGAGTTAGTTATTCTCATACACTTTTCAAAACCCATCATTCTATTCTTTGCAAATTTGCAAAAGTGGCTATTAAAAAGGCAATTTCATAAGCCCATTAGGAAGACAGTAAATAAAACATTTAGCCAAAAGGGGACATTATGTAACTTTTTTGTATAACGAAGACTTTAATAAGGATATTGTCCTGCTAACACTAAAAGGGAGGACTTATAATACATCAGAAGAAAACAAACAAACACCATCCTCGTATTTTCCGCTCTCACAAAGGACAAGTGGCATGCTGTATGACTTGCTGGCATTGCTTTTGATATACTTCACTAAACATCAGAGTAAGATCAAGCCTACATTTGTACAGCTTTTTTTTTTTTTTAAAAGTCAAAAATAAAAAACTCCACTGTAAGATAAGATGTAAAAGACAAGGAAAGCAAGATAGGTTTTTAATCATGCATATTCTACACAGCAGTAAGTTCTAGAACTGCACATACCTGTGTGGAACGTGACATCTGAATAGGAGGAGTATTTCCATGCCTCCCCGTCGAAATCCTTGCTAAGAATGTCATCGGGAATAGATTCGCGAAGGTGCTCCTTCAGCGGGTCATCTGTCTCCAGAAGCTGGGAGAGATGGCTCCAAACAAAGGAACCCACTTAAATTGGAAAAGAAAAACATTGGGAAATGAGATAAAAATTAATGATTTTTTAAAACTGATGCAAAGGACCATTTTTTTCCAGCAGCATGAGTCTGACGCATCCTTATCTTTCTCACAGTCAACTTATTTAAATACTGTCTCTGTGTTTTCCAACATGGCATGTGAGGGGCCATTCTGTCCCTAATTTCATTTATCACATTTGTACTTCTCAATTAACCAGGCAAGGGTAAGTAAGGTTCACCTACTTCTCTGTTTGCAAAGGGTCTATACTAAATTCAAAGGAGTGCTTCAAATAAAGACACAACACTAGCACACAAATCAGAGGCAGGCTGTGCAGCTAAAACACTTTTAGGAGCCTGAATGATACTCAGTGCAAGGGATTGAAAGAGCCATTCTCTAAAAATTTCTGAAGAACACGAGTGAGCTCAGTGAATTTTCAGATTCTTGTAACTTGACCAGAACTGGAGATATTTCATAGAGCCTTAGATCTCTCTTTCAAGTTAGGACTCCCACATTTGCCAAATCTCAAGTGCCTTCTTCAAGGAAGAGATGTAACAGAATTCTTTAAAAAATAGTTTTAAACTTTCATGTTGGCAGCATCACTTATTTTTTTGTTACTGAAAATCTCTAATTCAGTATAATGAAATGTTAAAAAAATAAGTCTAAGATAGACAGCAAGCACATGAATACCTTGCAATCAGCAGTCAAAGACTATAAGCAACTGTAAACAGAGCTGTTTATCATCAGGTATTCAGCACCTGTAAACATAGACAGTTGCACTAAACAGCTCTCCTACATAAATTTTGGCATGTGATTATCAGCTCTCAGAGCTGATCATCAGAGAAAATTATCAGAGAAAACTGGCAATAAAGGTTCTTTACATGCAGCAAACAACCCATACTCGTACACAGAAGCCCATGAAACCACAAGAAGCACTTGCTAGATAGAAGCCTATTATGAGAACTGCTTAGCTGGTACATCAACCCAAAGGAAGGAAAACATTAAAATTCAAGGATACTGCATTAAATTGGAAGGTTTAAGACTTCAGCGATTGCTTGCTAACCTTGGCTCGATGTTTCTTTCTGCAAAGTCTTTTGTACTTGTTTAAATAACTCTTCACCTGGACATTTCATTGCTATGTAATAAGAAGCAATCCTTATTTCCACTTCATCACTGGTTGCTTGATACAGCTGAACTAATACAGCATTCTAGGAGAAAAAAAAACAAAATGATTACAAAGAAAGAAAAATAGGATTGTGGTATTTGTTCTCCTAAAATACTTCATGTATGTACTTCAGGGGTTACTGGGGTCTCATCTCTGAATAAAAGTAGATATATATATCATATGATATATATAATAATGGCACTGCCAAAGTCACTTCATGCAACCTGTATGCAAAACCATACTTATGTTCTCCATATCACCTTATCCATAAATTAAATTATCCACGAGGAAGTCATTAGTTACCTGTTGGCAACAAACACTTACGCTGACAGAGCAGGGCATGCGCCTGAACGCCTGTACGGCAGCCAGACGAATTTCAGTGGGATTGCTTCTCAGGGAAGCACAAACACTCAAAACAGGAGCTAGTGAAGCTGCTGCCAGTCCTGCATTTCCAATAGCTTTTAACACTAGTCGCATCTGCAAACACAGTGAGGCAGAATCACAAATTAACTGAAAATTGTCAGCAGTACAAGGAATTCTACCGTATTCAGACATTCTGTCAAAATTCCATCAAAACTCTCTGCTTAACATGGATCACTGCTCATCCAGGGATTCCACTGCAGCCCCTACAGTTACACAGTGTCTTTAGCATAAGGACAGTAAATAAACATGGACCGTATGAACACTGGTTGCTGTTTAACAGTTACATAATATTTGTGAGTGAAATCTGGCTCAGTTATAACTTGATTAAAATACTTGCATTTCACTGAAAAAGCTGAACAACTTCTGTTGTTCAAAAAAGTACAAAGGAACAACTTTGACATGCAAAATAAGTTTTTCCAATATTTCTACATTTTATCCCTTTTGATCACAGGCAATTTCATCTTTAGAGTGATCCAATGTGGAGTTTTGGACACAACGACTAATACCAAGTACTATATCAACAGATGCCATAATGTTACCACAGTTTTCTTCTTTTCCAGTTAATGATGAAGCTTTGAATTCAAAGCTCTTGAAAATTCCACTCTACATTAATCTTTAGAAGCTTAGACTTCTAATTTTCAATATTCTTTTTTCCTTCTAAGAATGCGTTTTTTTTCCTTTAAGTTAATCCTTTAATAAATGGTCAAAGAACTAAGAATGCACAGACTGCTCAAACAGTATAAAATACAAACTCCATGTGTGTAGCCTGCACAGTTTTTACACAAGATAAACCTAGCTCCTGCTATGCTCTCCGGTACACCATCATGTGCATTTCCATATTCTAATCATGAAAAGAACTGACTAGATCAGTGAGCAGATTTTTCTCCAGCACTGAGTGAGCAATTAAAAATCCCAGAATTGTGGTAGGAATTACTCCTAATCCAAGAAATGGATTGTACAGAGCAATTAAGTTAACAGGATTTCCCTCTCTCACTAGGCCTTCCAATATCATGGCTGATTTGCAGATAGAAACACATTCATTAGCCAGTGATATCGTGGCTAACTAACTGTACAGTTGATAGGTGAGAGAGGAGTCTGTTCTTTTAACCCCAGAATTCTGCTTCATCAGAAGAAAGAGGCAGAACTTCCTCATTTAACACTATATAACAAAAAATATCCATGCTTTTAGGTCAGGAATACTGACTGAATTGTAAGGTTATATGCTTATCCTATCAAAAACTACCTAATAAAATTAAAAAAAATATATATATATGTATCAGAGCTCTCTGGAAGTTTACTGAATGCTATCTTCATCCAAGAAATTCTAGATCATAAAGTCAGAACAGAAACTAGTACAGGAAAGTAAAGCATGATGCCATGTGCTTCTCTGCAGCTCATACCTGGCTGAGCCCTGCTGCATCTCGCACGGTGCAGTTTCCTCCCAGGAATTCCCTGAGCCTCCTCATCACGCTCTGCACAGCAGGGACATTGCCGCAGGACTTGTGAGCTGAACAAAACCGATGTACAAGGGCAGTTACTCCCAGGAAGGAGCTCTGGCTGGTTCCTGGTGATTGCAGCAAAGGCTATAACCAAGCACAAATACAGGCTGTTCTCAAAAAAGGTCAACTTTACAACCACTGTAACACACTTTGTAGAAGGTCAGTGTATCAGAAGGCTTGCATACTGCAACTCGATTGGGACATTACCTGTTTTCAAATAGCCCTTGAATGATTTCAGAAACACAAAGGACAACTCTGAAGGGAAACGGTTGAAAATTCTATGTTCATATGTATACATGAGGACTGAAAAGTTATCAGCATGACACAGAATTGAGTATTTTTCCACAAGAAATCATACCCTACATGATGAGGAAGGAGCGTGAAAAGTAATCTAAACTACTTTCCAGGATGCTCAGAAGGAGAAATGTTTTAAATTAATGATTCTCAATGTGCCATGCAAGTAGCTAAGAAAAGGGTGCAAAAGCTGGCACGCACATTCATCATAAACATGTAAAGGAAGCACAAGCTTGCAATAAGCTATGCTTTCATGAAGATTCTCATAAAGATTTATTTATACATAATACTCTTGTATTACTTTTAAAGAATTAATAGATAATAAAAAGATTTGTGACTTTCTAATCCAACAGTAAGGTATATAAAATAATCTACGGCATCTACCAAAATGCTTATATCCATGTGAACATGCTCTTGAAGCTGATAACATAATTACAGCATCCATAAAGAATGCACTTGCCTTTTATAAGCATTTATTATGGCCCTTTAATATATCTTATAATGAATATATCTTTTCCGAGGTCCAGTCTTGTGACTCTATTCAACTCTATTATTGTAACTGTATTCAACAGGAACGATCAAGTACTGTGCTCTACTGCAGGACTTTGTGACATTCAAACCTGCTGTACAAATAATCTGGGCTATTTACTGGCGCTTTTGGAACTGGACAAAATTCTTTTTTTTTGGTCAAAACCATTAATATTTCAAATACTATTTGCATTCCAAATCAGAAAAGTATGAGATTGTTCCCGATCTCATACATTTTTTAACGCAGGCACGAAGGAAATGGGAAAGCACACACTTATTGCAGAAGTGGATATATAATTTAATACGTATTCTTATGTTTTTTATATTTTACGTAAGTTCACACGTCGTCAAAGTGCAGTGAGCAAATGGCACCACCTCCCCTTTTGGAATAAAGATTAAAGGAGCCAGTACTTTCATTTCCACATTGCTCAAGCTACCCGTGCAGATGGGGCTTTGCATAATTCTACAATAAAGACTAGTACTATAAAATACAAAAATTATGACCTAGCTAGATTTAAAGATAAATTAGGAAAGTGGTCTGCTCACAGCAAGAGACTCAATCATGCCAGAAGTGGGTTCAGGAATGAATGAAAACGACCAAAGGAAAGATTCCACTGTGTCTTCCTCAGCTTCTCCAGAGGATATAATTTCTTTCATTAGGAGAACACATGCCTCCGTAGCACACGATGGGAGCGCATCAATCAGGAGCTGCCTGTAGCACAAGAGAAAAAATAAACTAAATCTAACATAATCACTATTCCCAAGAATATTCTATTCCCAATATTCCCAGGAATCAAATAGCAAACATACTGAGGCTGGGCTTCCTTCCAACTAGGAAAAGCCCACACCATAGCTAATGCTGGGTTCTACAGAAATTGCATTATCCTTTGGTTCAAGTGGCCCAAGAAACAAGTGCTTTGGCCAAAAGAGGATGAAGCACTGAGATACCGTAAATTCTTGACTTCGTTTTTTTTAACTTCAGCAATAACAAATGAAAATATTAAAACTCAGCTAACTTATTTTCATTCCCTATGCTGTTTTAGATTTTATGCAAGTGGGAAGTTTATGCCAGCATGATATACATTTCAGCCCCTAAGAGTAAATTTGAATCTTCCTCCTATACAGGTAGATAGACATAACTAGGAAGTGGTTAAGCTAAGCAAGATAAAAGTAGTTGCACCAGAGATAAGTGTCTCAGTCCCACGTTGGTCTAAAATTAAAACAGAAAGAGGCAGTGTCTTAGATTATTCTCTAATACTTCAGAAAAGTGCTTGTTTATGCTTTCCAGGATTCTGATTTTTCAGAGAAAAAAGTCCTACTCTAGTTAACTATCCTCATGGGTATTTTTGAGAGCATCAAACCCTTGATTCAGGGCTTTTCCTGTCTGCACAGAAGGACCTTGACTTGAAAAACTGCACTTCCATAATCACTATAAAGCAATTGTGCTGATTGTGCTGCTACTGAAAGACACGGTTCCACCACCTCCATACTCCCTGTCAACTATACGTCTCTTCTCCTCCATCATAAGCAAATATATGCCATCATAAGCAAAGTTTTTCTCCAGTTTCACTCTCAATGTTATGTCCCACAAGCACTATCGTGAATACCAAAGTACAGACGGTGGAAGAGATGAACCATCAGTAGCAGCACAAAAGTAGCAGTGGGAACAACGAGCAAGGAACTGGCAGGAAACGGGCACAGCAGGACTGATAGTCAACAGGACCATCTTTTCCAGTAGCCACTAGCTTTTAGATCAGCTTAGTTGTATCAGCAGCACAAAAATCCACCTTATAAAGGTGCAACCTTAATCCTAAAGCTACCAATTCAGATAGGCTTTTTCAGATCAAATTGCAATAGATACTTAAAAACAGCAACCCTGATCCACATCTAAGCCATGACCCAAGTTTCCTGTTAACACTGTTCCTGAAATGGGGAATCTATCTGTGGAAAAAGGCATGAGACAGGAAAGTCAATACTACAAACAATGTTAACTCAGTAAGAAGAGAGGATCATCCTTCTGTCATGTAAACAAGATGTGCAATATACCATCTTACTTTCAAGTGTTCCAGCTCTAAATACACCTTAAAATACAACGGCAGAACAGCACTTTGTTTACTTAAAATATTAATCTATATAAAATACCTTAAAACATTTGCTTCCTTTATTTCTTTTTTTTTTTTAAAGTATAGCTGCCAAAGGCCTTACCAGTTATCTCTGCATTTAAACGAAGATCTTTGCCATAGTGCTCTTAAGGCTTCAAGAGAAAGATGACGAAGCTCAAACACCAGCGTCATGAAGAGGTCTGCAGTCTGCAAAAGAGCACAACGTGAAAAGCAGGGGTGCAACTGGGCACAAAAGCAGCTTTAGAGAATAAAACACAACAAGGATTGACATTACAACATAACTAAAGTAACATAACCAAAGTTTCCATAAAAAAAAAAAAAGCATTTCTTTATAATAAGCAAATAGACTGCTTAAATTTCTTTTAATAAGCAAATAGATTTATTTCTTTATATTCAAGCTGCCTCTTGCTCTCATCAAGTAAAACTGACCAGGCTGAATAACTAACCGAGGTGACTTTATTTCCACTTAAGCCAAATAATTCTGTTTTAATAATTTATATGCATGTGCATGGTGGAAAGCACTTAGTGCAATTTGGAATTAACCCATATTTTTAGTTAAATAAATGAAGCAACTATCTGTGCTATACGTTAGAGTGCACAACAAAAACTGAATGTTCACTGAATGTTATCAAATACAGAAATTTTTCTTTTGTTACAAAGTAAAAGCTTATCAATTCATTCCTGAATAAAGCCACACCCTGTATTACATTTGTTTTCTGCTGAAAAATCTTTTCTCCTTTTCTCATTTTTTTTTCCATTTAGTAGAAGCCTTTCATAAGAATAGTATTTTAAAAGGTTAAATAAAATATAGATATGTTCTTCTGAGACTTTATCCATAGTTGCAGAAGTTAAGAGAGATAGTTATCATTACTCTAAAAGTTATCAGAATGTTAAATACAGTAGCCTGTTGATTTGTTGATGTTGGTTTATAATGTACAGGACTTAATCATGTCCTGTTTCATACAGAGTCTTTTCAATTATTTACTTCAGATGTGAAATGCTTACAAGTAAGACTACTACTCTAGTTCTAAAGAAAATATTTTTTTCACCACAGAAAGGACATGCAAACAAAGTCTAATTCCACTGAGTCGCAGTGCCCAGGGCTGGGGACAGACCCAACTGCCCTTCCTGACCTTCCTTCCCAGCACCGCTTCCAATAGCAATAAAAGTCAGAATATTCCAGTGCCAACAAGTTAATTTAAGATTGCCACGATGCTTTCACTAAAAATAAGTCATTTTCCAGTAAGAAGATGGCCTAATCTCTTACTATCTTCAGCTCACTAGGCCAGGAGAATCATTTTTCAGATCCAGCATAAACACTGCTTATGTTTTTGCTCTTTTTGAACTTTCATTTAGCAATGCAATAAACTAATATACTAATTTCACCAAAATGAAATTTATTCTCACACATGAAGCCCTAGTAAATAGGGTTTAACCTGGATAACATTTATAGCTTCATAGCTAAATTTAACCTTGATAAACACGTATTCCAGCATTAGCTTTACGGTTTAAAAATAAAGTAATATATGCGAACCTGGATCCCATTCCCATTTATCCCCATTTGAATAAAATGTAAGGAAGACTGGCTTTTATTCTAGATAGAAGCTTGTTCTTCTTTTTATCTGTAATTTATTCTAATTCTATGGAAAAAAAATCCTCTGAAAGCATAAACATGGTATACTTTAAATTTTAAGGTGAAAGAGTAAAACTTTCCCCCAAAAAAATATTTTTATTTATGATTTATACAAGCTTTGAAAGCTTGCCACCTTTTTTGCTGCTAAGTATGAGCCCATGTAATCAGAAGTTGCTCTAAAAACGTATTCAATGAACACATTTATGTTTGATTACTAATGTACTTTATGAAAGGCTGTAGGAGATGTCGCCTCCCATAAGTTTACGAAAACTCTTTGGAGCTGAAAAATTCTCTTCCACGCTAATTGTAGTTTTCAGTTGATTTTCTTTTCAGCTATACATATATTAAAGAAACATCAGTTTCTTTCAGTTTCTTTCTTATTCTAGCATCTTATCAAGGCTGGAAGAAGGTGAACTGGGAAGATTTCAGGTCATGGCCCAGCAAGGCCAGGGAACATCTTAGCCAAAAAGCAAGTGGTGAGAAGAGACGATGCCCTAAGGATCACCTCACTTGGGTCAGACTGGAGTACAAGGACAGAGGGAGCCTGACACACACACTGCTCCTGCTTAATGAACAGCCACATTCACCGACCCATCAACCCAGCACCAAAACCCAGCCCAAAGTTCCAAGCTGTGTGTCCTTCAAACCCATCTCCATCGTGGGTCCCTCCTCCCCATGCCCAGCACCACTCTGTCAGTATGCAGCTTGTTCACTTAATGGTCCATTAACTAATCTACGTCCACATTGAAATTCAATCCTGTCTCCTAACAGCATTAGGAAACTAAACAACAACTTTGCTTCCTTGGAAATGACACAGTCTCCTCCCTGCCTTTTCTTCACTGTTTGCTCTTTTCACTGGAGCTGGGGATTTTCCCTTCCATTTATTCTTATTTTTGTGTCCCGAATAAAATGCATAATCTTGCTGCATTCAGAGCCAGACAAAAAGGGGACAAACAAGCTATAAATGCCTAATAGCAGGGCTGTCTCCCCGGCGACATGGTGGGCATTCCCATCGCTCCTGCCCAAAGGACACACTATTGGGTGGAATGAAGGATAATACAGATCCTCTTTGAAATATCCTGTCACACAGAAGGAACACCCTGGGATAGTTCCCCACCGTCTGAATGCTGGGACAGGCATATGATGAATAATTCACCTCTTCTGTAGGCAGTGGCACAGACAGGAGCTACTTGTGTAATCTGAGCAACCTACAAAACAAAATTCCCACACAGGAAGGCAGAAGGCCTCTCTGGAGACAGAAGCAACATCCCATGCCTTAGCAGTGAGAGAGAAACAAGCCCCACTCCTTCCAAGGCACTGAATTATGAGCACTCAAAATGTGCAAGATTTAGGGAAAGTTTTTCAGGTTGACTGCATTTTTTTTGCTACGTTTTCCAAATCTTATTTCGCCTATACAGTCTTTTCCTAAACACCATTACATACTGCTGCTACAATGGCAGCCACATAGAATTAAGCATTATAACATGCAAAGAGGCTACTCAATCTACATTAGCAAGAGTTACTTCTATGGATCTGCTAGCCCCTATTACCTCAACGTAAGTATAGAGAGGAAGCACGTAATAGAATAAGGTTAACAGAAAGAAACCAGGCAGGCAGAGTGTACTTGATTTATTTTTCAAGTTATTTTAAAACACTTGGATTAACCCAGTCAATTAACAAAGGACCTCTGTAACTTTGGGGCTGTAACATGCATCTCCTTCCTTCTGTTACTGTATTCTTTTTACTTTTGTTATTCCCTCTTTCTCTTGCTGTACCACAGATTAGAGGGTCACCAGAGAAATTATTTTTCTTTAAGTAGTATGAAGGTTATACATTGGATCACGAGATTCAAGAAGGAAAGTCCAGATGTCCTATATCTCAGGTGAGAGGTCGTTTCTTCTCTTGAGACTCTCTTGCTATGGGGTACGGAATGATAGTGAAGAGATAACAGTAATAGTATCACTGTGATTTTAAACATATGCAGCTGGAAGTCACCCTATCTGTGCAGGAGAACGCTCAGAGCATAAAGGACAGTAGTAAGAAACCAAGAGTGTATGAAAAAGCTTACCTCCAATCTCACACTGGATGCTAAGCAGAGCTTCTGCACTAATTCAGTCACTTCCTCTACAGTGAATTGTTTCTCAGTTTGTTCCTTTTCATACAGCATGTTGGTCACATACAGATCTTTGGAGTCCACTGAAAAACACACAGGGAGAAATCATATGTCTGGTTGCTGTCTATTTGTTGTGGCTAACATTAAATGACAGGGTAAAGTTATTCTCTCAGGATTTATTTGCACGTGTAGGAACCACTCTAGCATCAGTGAAAACAAGGAATGAATAAACACGTTTGCATTCTGGTTGAATTCGAATGCTGCCTAAAGGCAAATGTGGCAGGGAAACAAAGAAAAAGAGAAGGAGTAAAAGAAACAAAATGAGGATGTACTTGAAAGAAAAAAAAAAAATCATGGTTTACCCTAAAACGCCTGTAACAATGGTCCTACCACCATACACTCATCACCCTTCCAGTTTAATAACGCATCCAGTTTCTAGCTCAGTTTTTAAACTTTTGCTCAAGCAAGCTTCCCATTAGCATCTGCAAATTTCTTCTCCTACATGAGGGACAGCGTGAAAATGGAATAAAAAATGATACAGTTCTCCGACACGGCATATTCCTTTGAATTCTATTAGTACTTACAATTAGTTGGGCCCCACTTGTACGGTGTCTCTGCTTGCACCTGAATGAGTTTCAGCAATGACTGTGTCTGTGTCTTTGCCCCGCGTCCCTTCTCAGAGAACGGTGCAAGGAGGTTGGATTCAGTGCATTCCGCCTCTGCCAGGATTCCATCCTCAAATCTCTGAACACATTCCAGGTTGGACGACAGGATCTGCTGCTCAGACTGAGAAGAACAAGTATTTCAGGGAATGCCTTAATACCTACGTCGATCTACCTTTCTTTTCCAACTCCCTGGAGAATTCCAGTTATCTGACATAGGGAATTCTCCTGCCCAGACCTTTAATAGCCCCTGGAGCATAAACTTCAGTTGATAACAGTTGAATGGTCAAATTATTTCAGTCTGCAAAGCTCTAGCGTTAGGCACCTCTTTTTGGTCAGCAGAAAGCCAAGAACACAGAGGCTGGTAAATGATGACAAAATACAACACAAGTAAGTTTCACCTAATAAAAACAGCACAGGATACAAATGCTGACTGCATTTGACACAGAGTAGAAAACAGTAAGGTTTCTTTTTAGAGAAGTTTATGTCTTTCCAAAGTTTTTTTAAAAAATAACATATTTTACACAAGATTTTCTCTCAACCATGTCTCTCTCACTTCACCCTCTAATTTCACTTTTAGCTTATCACTATAAGCATAATATATTTTAACAGCAGAGTTTAATCCAGGTGTCCAAGTGTTCCATTTATACTTTAGTTCATGAATACTATGCAAATTCATATTAAAAAAATGTTGGATATCTAACAGGCATTATATAGACAATAACATTCATCATTTTTTTGCTAAAGCTGTCAGACAAACACAGGAGAACGTATGACTGCATTATCAAGACATTCCCACCAGCAAAATCATGACAGAAATTGCCAACCTGCTACTTAAAGCCTTCAGAGAAATAAAGAGGACCTGTGCAGGAATTAGCATCATTCCCCAACACTTACTGACATACGAGGAAGAGGAACAGACTGCACGGAAGCAAAGCCAGAATACCGATGAGAGCAGAGGTTTAAGTCCTTTGTCTTGACAAGGGCAGGACCTTTGCTCTGATACCTGGTTGGACATATTCCCAGAACATCCATCTGGTAACAAACACACAATGTTGAATCATACAAGACCACACACTTTATGGACTATTACAGTGACTTCAAGTCATTGGTCTGGTGTAGTAACTGGCACAGAGAAGTAAGTTCTCTCCAGCTAGTAACTGGCTTTGATACAAAAAGTAATGCAAAGGGTCTTGGTCAGATTTTAGAAGATGAAGAGTTTGCTTGCTTGTCTTTTAAAATTCATTCTATTCCAAGACAGATCATTTATAAATATAGGCTTTTTCATTTCATATTTTCCATGTTTCCAGGGAAGCCTTAATTCAGAAAAGAATTTATATTCAGGGAAAAAAAAAGGTAATTACATATGGATGCCCTAAATGCTATTGAGAAATATCTATTTAAACACTATTATGTAGCAGAAGCACGAGAATGAGGGTCTGCACTCTGTCAATGGTCACTGTTCTTCACAACAGCAGAGCCATTGAGATATCTCAGCTACACTCATACAAACATGGACTACAGTGGGGTCCTTATTTCAGTGTAACACTCCAGTAGAACTGGAGCTAAAGTTTTCAAAACAAAGTTTCAAGAGCTTTGAGAAGCCTCATTTTAAACTTCCTGGAAACAATGAGAAAACTTCATTGGCAAAGCAATCAGCCCCTTTACAAATACTGTTCCTTCCCCGGAGCACAGGTGAAGTTCAAGCTCTGGTGTTAAGAAAACCGCAGTACTCAGCTCTCTCACAGGGAACAAACTCCCAACAAGAATGCAAATTACAGGTGAATTAAAAACTTATGAGAAAAATGCAACCAGAGCATCATAGGCTGCTGACTTGTCACCAAGTGGCTAAAATTTTCAGTTACTTAAACAGGGTAGATTTAAAATACACAAGGGCTAACAGCAACCCCAGAGCATGATGCTACTGGCATTCTCACCTCTTCAATGACTCCAGCAGCAGCAGGGTCTTGTGATGTCTGCAGGACACTCAGAATGCCTCGTTTGATGTTCAGCGCCCAAGTCTGTTCACTCCTTACAGGACAGAGCTGAAGAACTTTCCCATCATGGAGAGAAAAGTAAAGAGGATGCTCTTCTAGTATTTCTCTGCAATAAAACAGTTTATTATTTCTTGCTTCAAACAGTGACTGCAAGTCAGGTTATCTAAGTCATAAGTAATGTCATAAATTTTTTTGAACAGTTCCTCCCCCAATGGATCTGTTTTATTTTGTTTCTGTTCTTTTTAACAAGACTCTACTCTTCACTAATTCATCCTGACTCTAAAGTCTCTTTAAAGAATGTAGGTGATCACAGCAGTCTCTTCATCCTTGTACCACTGAACGAGGCCAACTCCTCAGAAAATCTTTACACGTGATTATATGTTAAATTAGAATCTTTGCCACTAAGAAAGTAACTCCATTTAAAAAGGAGATCTTCCAATTTAGGGTGTTTTAAGCCTTGATAAGCATATCTTGGTTACATATTTCACTTCCGTACCTCTTCGGCCTTAATATATATAAACACAACTGTTTCCCAATCAATCCATGGTTAATATCTTCCTTGTTTGCTGGTATACACACTTGCCTCCATCCCAGATGTTTTCCCCCATCTCTTTTGTCAGTTTACTCTCTGTCCCAGTAGTTTTGTCTTTTCAGACAGCTCTACTTTTGCAAGAAACCACAACCACATTTTACACTGATTTTCACTGTTAGTGTTACGCATTCTGATCTTAAACAATTCTTTTAAAAAGGGGAAAGAAACCACCCAGATGAAGGAAAAGAATTTTGCAACAACCCAACAGTCAGTTCCAATAAAGGGAGATACAGAGGTCATCTGCATATGAACTGTGCAACTATTTGGTAAATCAATGGGGAGGAAAAAGGCAGTGTAACAGAAGAAAAAAAAAAAAAAAAAAAAAAAGATTTTTAATGCACCAACACCAGGAAGAAGTCTTGGCTGAAGGGGAGACCTCACACTGGATGAGGGTCTCTATACTCCCAGGCAACTGGGGGCATTTCTCTTGCTATAAGTGGAAATTACATGCATGTTCACGGGACAAGCTAGACCACAGCATATTCACAATAGGCTGAGGCAAATGCTAATAAGGTTTGCTGGTCTGAATAATCATTTTCAATAGTCAAGCTTCACTGAATGCTTTCTTTGATACCTCTCTTTTTGGCTTCTCTATAGAGAACAAGGCCTCACTGCTCTTATTTCCACGAAAATCCTACAAAAAGTTTTGTAGAGGAAGATGTGTCTGTAACTTCAAATGATCTGAACTCTGACAGCACCACTCATATTGCAGAATACAAAGCTTTTCTGGACAGATATAAAAACCAATGCATTTACTTCAAACTTGCTCTTTTTGACCCTCTGAATTGAGTCAATTACCTCAGTTCTCATTGTTGTTTAAAGGCTGAGAATCTAAGCATCAGAACAAAGAGGGAGATTACTAGGCTCAGCTTAACCAGACAACAGAACTGCTTTTTCTGATGACACAAGAAGCATCTGATCTCTGGGAAAATATGGGACCTCCACGGTTTGAGGGGACCTTTTTGTACAGGAATCCTCACAAGTGTCTAGACCTTTGCAAGTCTACACACTGACTGTAGCCTGCAAGGCTACACACTGAAGGCTACACACTAATTGTTGTGAATGAGCTAAAAAGAAAAACAAAGACATGAAAGAAGGAAGCTGGCATTAGGAAAATAAGTGCAACTTGAACAGCTGGAAAGAAAAAAAGAACTTTTTGTATTTTGAGGAATAAAATTCCCCTCAAAACAAAAACTTTTGAAATGGACTTTCAAAACTCGAGAGTCTGTAAGAGGAACAATTGCAACTCAGATAACTAGTGAACTACTTACACACTTAAGACCACTAGATAGTTGGTAGTTTGTACTCTTAATTATTTAAATTGTCTATTCTCTGAATGTT
Organism: Nothoprocta pentlandii; assembly: GCA_013398315.1. Lineage (NCBI taxonomy): Eukaryota > Metazoa > Chordata > Aves > Tinamiformes > Tinamidae > Nothoprocta > Nothoprocta pentlandii. The sequence continues at coordinate 211,787 of VZSG01000981.1, forward strand.
TCATGTACATGGGATTTTCAGGGATGAAAATTAGATTCAAAAAAATCTGACTAAATGTCCCCATTTACCTCATGGTGTGCCTTGATCCTCGCTTTTTCAACAATTAACTAAAATCTAAATAGAGTACAAAACACATAGTAAATGGTAGTTAGGTGCTGCTAAACCACATAGTATACATAAAAAAAAATCTAAGAACTAAATCAGATCAGAAGTTCTTTTACCTTAGACTGTCCATTTCCTTCAAAACCTCCTCCCTGGAAGCAAAGATTTTCTTGATTTGTACATCTTGCACCTAAAAACAAAGATTATAAAGCAACAAATATCACTTTCAAGAGGAACTTGTGGATGCTGTCACAGATGGACATGCAAACAGAAGAAGTGAACTATGAAAGAAACCTCAAGGGTAAAATCACCACAGCCCCAGAGACCCAAATCCCAGCTACCAAAGGTGCAGGAAGCATATTTGAGATTTCCATATAATTTCTTCTACAAAAAGTTCACAGATTATTAAATGCATTTTATACGGTGTTATGACATCCTTTTTCTTTCCAGTCACAGTTACTGGGGGAAAGTAAAAGCCTGGCTGAACAAAAGTCCCTTCTACAGAGGTGAAAAAGCTCAGGCCAACTACCAAGTTGGTAGAATTTTGAGACTAAACCTAGTACAAGTTTGTTATACATCTTATAGCTTATTCTTACTTAATTCAAAGGAGAAAATGTAATTTCTTCTTTTATATACACACATATTTTATATATATATATATATATGCATACATATATATTTAATAAAGACAAGCATTTTTTTGTCCATTTAAGGAGGCCTCAAAGTAACATAAAATACTAGCAGGCTGGCCACTGATACTTCAAGGAAGCAGAAACAGTGATTCGATCTGAAAGAGGTTCACCCAAATTCTCACCTTTCATGTAAAAATCGTGGGACTGCTGGCCAGTTAAATCTATCTACACAGCTATTTTAGACAGTTAACTATCCTGCTTTATTGGCCTCCTATATACATTAATACATGTACACACACATTTTACAGCTCTGCTGTACAGAACCTATGAATGAGCCCCTTTGTTAACCTGAAGGAAAATTAAGGCAGATAAAACTTATTTTATACTCTCCCTGCTCAGCACGGTAGAGCTCAAACTTGCCCTACAGCAGACTCATCCCAGAAAAAGAAATGTCTGCAATGCAAAACAACTCTGTTGCTCTGTCAATGGGACAGATTTCCCATCAAGACCAATGGAATATTACCAAACTGAATTTTATACTACGTAAGGCATAGCACCAATCCAATAGATCCAAGAAGCTACTCAATTTCTCTTTGAAAGATTTGATATTTTTAATTTACTGCTACACATAGGAAAATTCAATAAAATTATTTTGATGCAAAACTATTTGTTTCAGCTCTACACAAGACAAAACAGTGAATCAGCTGTTGCATTTAGGAAAAAGAAATCATCTGTGTTATCCACCCTTTAAAATAGGCTAATGTTTATACTTAATTTGAAGCTCAATAGCATCAAAGCAATCCCACAACTCTAAAAATGTCTCCAAGAATTGGTTTTTAAATACAAGAAACCAAAGTATTTTAAACGTATGAGTGATTCTAAAAACAGGCATAGCTCCATGCCAGCTCCTTCCAGCTGCTCTCATGTTATGACAATACTCACTTTCAAAACCAAGTGGCACCTGCCCAGTGTCTCAATGGTCACTGTGCTCTCCAGAGACAGACCACTACTGTTGTAAATGCTTCCCGGGAGGAAAGTGGTGGTGACTGTTGAATACCTGTAGCTGTATCTGGTTCCTTTGGAAACGTGCAACGTGCTCTGTCCTAGCAAACAAATGAAAAAATGTATTTCTGTAGGCTATTCTATAGCCTAAGGTACACCTTTCGGGTCAACCCCTATCCAATGTTTCTATCTGTTTCCCCCTTTACAAACAAGAAGTTTTGAGCTGGTCCACAGAAGGAAAAGCCTGTTTCAGTGAGGGAGGAACTGATGCTGGGTACTGGATGAAAGGCATTCACACAGACCGTCTTTTGCCCCGTATTAGTCTGATAGCTCATTGAGCTTTAATCTTTATGCGTTATAAATGTTTACAGAATGTGAACCTGAGACACATCAAAATGAATGCAGATCATTCCACAGACAGTCAAAACCAGCTCGGACATAAGGAATATTCTCCTAGTGACAAAACATCGTTGCTGGAAGGGGTTCCCTTATCACACATAAGGCCTGAATACCATCTTGTTTGACTCACCTCCGCACTCTGCAAAACAGGGAGCTCCATGCCTTAAACTTCCCAGGGATCCTGCAACAACAGGTAAGATTACATCAAAAAGCTGTGTGCAGCTCTAATGACAGACACTGCAACATTTAAATTACAGTATACGTATCATGAAATATTAAAAAAGCAATATATGAATGTATAGTTATCATGAGGGTTAAAATGTCAGAGCAAGTCACAGGATCACATCCCACAGCATGATGTTCACACTTGCCTTTGCGTTTGTTACAAATGATTCTCATCTAGTTTGTATTACTATTTGAGTAATCAATCCCAAATTACTATGAGACACCATCTGCCCTAACAGGACATGCTCACCATTTCAAGAGAAAAGCTCTGGGATTCCTGTCAGTGACAGTGCTCAGAGCTGGGTTCCTTTGTAGCTCATTTGGGAGGGAATAGGAAGGACACATAAGGCTCAAGGTTGTTGTTTCAGTCAATATGCAGTGATGTGTATTTTTATGTAGCTATAGATCTATCATTTCATTTTCTGTATTCTGCCCTAAAGACATGAAAAGCTCACAGAAAACAGGAAACAATAACTAGGATACTTCCCGTCATTCATATAATTCTCCTTTATAAAAGAGAAGAATTAGAGCATAAGAGAATTTAAAAATATCAAATACTGTTATAAACTCTATCAAGGCTCTCTGAACATCCCAGTAATCTCATGAACCCACAGAATTATGTATACTTCCTAATTTTTATGCTACTGTTTTCCAGTTTTCATTCATCTCACATCTCTCCTAACCAAAAAGATAACTGTAATTAAGTTTTCTGATTGTATCTAAGCTATGAAAAGAACAAATACAGACAGGAGAAAGCAGCAGTGAATATTTGTTGTGATTAATGCACAAGAACATTCAGGAGGAGTATCCCATAGTAACAAAGTCCTACTTCCATTGATAAAGAAATAAACAGCAAAGACATAAAGCAAAGGCAGGGAAGAAAGAGTTTCATTGAAGCAGCCTCCATTCTTTATTTTCATATTCTCTTTCTAAAATCTTTGCAGCATTATTCTTCCTTATAATCTAATTCCATAGCTTCCAGAGAGAAATGGTAGAAATAAACACAATTTTTTTTAGGTATTCTCTTTATACAGAAAGATCTTAGAGACAAATATTTAGGAATTAAACATCATTTGTTTAACTGATAGGTGAACACACAAAAGGTCAAGTGAAATTCTACCCTCCTCCTCCTCCCTTAGCTATTCAATGAGCTACTCCAGGCTAAAGACAAAGCCCAGCCCAAAAAATCCATGTTTTTCTACTAAGCTCTCTGGGACTGGACTTTGCTCTCATCGCCGTCCATGCCTGTAGCACACAGAGCACGTACATAAATGAAGGACATCCTTTTGCCCATCTATTGAGTATAGAAATATAACAACATGGATTATCAAAGAAAAGGAAAGAAATTAAGACCCTCACTACTCTTACCCTGAATATTCCCATCAGTATTTAAACTAAGCAAGGTTTTGCTTTATGGAACATGAATGATGCCTACTTAACTAGGGATTCTTAATCAAAAATGAAAAAACAAAAAAAAACAACAAAAAAAAAAAAAAGGAAAAAAAGCCAAAGAAAGCATAAGCTTTACTGCTGAAGGAAATCTCTTAGCACACCAGCAGACTGAGAAACAAATTCTGGCAGAATTCTACTCATCTAATTATTTCAAGCACTACTAGATGATGAGAAGACATATAAGCACTTGAGCTGGAATTAAAAAATAGCAGCCATATCTAAGTTAGGAGGAGAACAAATAGAGACAGGGCAACCACTTTCACAGAGAGGCTACAGCAAAATCTAAGGGTCCCTAACTTCTGTGCAATGACAGCCATGGCCTGTACAAACATGATACCCGGGCACTCGAGAGGCGAGCCCGGTACAAAGAAGATGTCCACACATGAAAACCACACATGGAAGTTCAGATTGACGTTAAAAGAAAGTGGAAAAAAATGTTGTTTTCAAGCAAATTTGATCCTACTGCTAGCAGATATCTACAAAACCAGATAATTCTGAATCCAGATCATGTAATATAACAAAATTACTAGTGGGCTATTAATTTTTTATGAATACACCTATCTGAACACAAAAGCAGCTTAGTAGTAACTCCAAAACTCCAAATGTACCACAGTTGAACAACTCAAATCAAGTTGACTCAAGAACTCAAAATTTCCTCGAAAAAAAAAAAAAAATAGATCATTCTGAAGTATCTAGTGGATGAGGGAAGAAAAGGGCTATCTACCTGCCCCTTTTTCTTTAAAACAATGGAAAAAGCCAGCAAGTTAATGACCTTCACATACAAGGAATCAGTAAAACATTATTCAAAATCTTTTAAGTAAATATGGTAAACAAACTTTGAAAAAATCATTTCTATTATGTTATCAGATTGTTAAGATGTTCAGCACCTGTTGTCATGACCAAGAGCACTCTCAGCTCCTGCATCCACACCTGAATGCCATCATCAGGATTAGCACCTACCCTATGCCAGGCCGAGCACTTCTGACAATTAGCACTTTCTAAAATGCCTACATTTAGAGTTTCTGCTCTTTGCTTTGCTATTTTAAGCTTTAAATTTTCTTCTGTCATTTACTTTCGTTTTACAGGCAGCATGCGTGTGATCTCTGTTCAAATGAGAAGAGCAACATTTTCATCAGCTTCTCACTCTTTCAAGAATCCTTCATGTCCCAATGCCTGAAAGCACAATTTCAGGATGCCAGACTGCCACAAATATTTTACGTGTCCTTTTCAAGTGAGAAAAGGATTTAACTGGCCCAGTCTCACTCTTTCCACTGTTTTCCTCAGTGATGTTGAAGGAAGATGTGCTATTTACTGCACTCATTTAAACACAGGTTGCCTTCCTACCTGCCCTGAGAGCTCAGTACAGCAAACTGCTATGCTGTGCTGAAAATCAAGACAATCCTGCAAAAATAATTCCTGTAGATCTACAAGCTGTAACATAAACTATAATAATCTCAAATGTTTTACGAGAGAGATCATTCTTACGCAGAAATATTTTACATTAAGAGACTGGCACCTTAGCAGAGGAAAAAGTTACTTACTCCCTGAAGCTCCTGCCACAAGGGCACAGAGTAACAGGACCGAGTGCAGCCCCATGTCCATAAAAATCACCTCCTCAGGCCAGAAGTTAACAGAATCACATCCGTTCTCCTCTCCAGGGCACCTCTGAGCACAGCAGGGAAAGGCAATGTCTTTCCCAAAGCAGAAGGTCCCTATTTAAACCCCTCTCACAGCCAGGGGAGGAGCTGCGCAGGGGAGCCCAGGGAGGGGGAATTCGAGGCTTTAAGGAGGGGGAGAGGCAGATGACAGAAGCATCTCACCAAGTTGCCTTTTATTCAGCCTTGCTGCCCTCACAAAGAAAGAAAGAGAGAGCGAGAAAGTGTGTGCATTATTAACCTGTTGGAAATCAACCAAAATTTCAGGGAAAAATCCTGGAGTGCTGCAAAATGAAAAACATAAGTGACCAGAACAATTCACTCCAGCAAAGCAAGCCCTACATCCAAGAGATCTGAAAGCTTCTTACAGTCCATCAAACATTGGTCTCCTGGCATTCCCCTCCTCTGCTGCTTGGGCACACTACATCTCCTACTCACATGCACTGGGCATTTGTTCATTTCTTTCCTCCACAACATGCCCATGTTCTTCCTTAACACAAACAGGATTGGTGAACACCTGTGCTACAAAGGCAACATCAAATGCAGCCACTCGGGCAGTTCAAAATCTTCTCTGCTTTGGACATGGCAAAGATTTATTTTTCTGCCTGTCATATCTAACCTCTAACCACAAGGCTCTGGTTTAACTAGATGCACAAATATAAATCAGATGGCAACAACTCCTGTCACTGGTGCCACATTCCCAGCTAGTCTCTGTTGTCACAACTTCTCAATATACTTTGCAAAGATCAATGACCAATGATCAGAGAAAATCATGTCTAAAGAGTTAATATTAAAAAAAAAAATGGGTCTATGTAGCAAAACTCAAGATCTATCAAATACCAAGCCCAGGGAGAGCTCAGGTCTGAAACTTGATGCAAAATGTTGCAGAATTGGAAAAACAGAAGTGACTTCAGTAAGACCTTTGACACAGTCTCCCACTGCCTTCTCCTAGAAAAGCTGGCAGCTCAAGGTTTAGACAGGGGTACTCTTTGCTGGGTGAAGAACTGGCTGGATGGTTGAGCCCAGAGAGTGGTGCTGAATGGAGCCAGCTGAACATGAGTCAGAAGTGTGTCCAAGTGACCAGAAAAGCCAGTGGCATCCTGGCTTGTAGCAGGAACAGTGTAGCCAGCAGGGCCTGGAACATCTGCCCTGTGAGGAAAGACTGAGAGAGCTGGGCCTGTTCAGCCTAAAGAAGATCAGTGTCTATAAACATCTCAAGCGAGGGAGTGAGGAGGATGGGAATGATCTCTTTTCTGTGGTGGCCACTGATAGAACTAAAGGAAACGCCCACAACTGAAGCACCGAAAGTTCCACAGGGAGATGTCCAGGGAGGTTATGGAATCTCCTTCCCTGGAGGTTTTCAAAACCCACCTGGATGCCACCCTGTGCCACATGCTCTAGATGCCCCTGCATTAGCAGGGGGTTTAGACTAGACGATCTCTGGAGATCCCTTCCAACCTTAAGGATTCTATGATTCTATGTCAAGGTCTCCCTTTACTCACTGCTGGTAATGCCACATCTCAAATACTGTGTTCAGTTTTGGGACCCTCACGACGAGAAAGACATGGAAGTGCTGGAACATGCATGCCGTTCTGCAGCTCCCCAGCACTCAGACCCACCACCCTTCTTCTCTCTTCTTCTTCTAAAAGGTCCAGGGGACTGAGGCCTTTCAGTGAAGCAGGGCTCTGGGGGACCCTTGCTCAGAAGAATCCCTGGTGAGATGGCCTCTGATTAAACTGATAATTGCTAAATTACCAAAGGACATAGGATTGTTTGTATGTAGTAGAAATCATTTAGTCACCCCGGCCCATTGTTCATGGAGGCCGGGAGGGGTGCACAAAATCCTGTAGGGCCCTTTCGGCCCAGTAGGGCCCCATAGGGCCCAGTAGGGCCCAAGGAGGCCGCACGAATGCCCATAGGGCTCCGGCAGTCCAGTGTGCATGGAGACCTGGGGTTTCCTCACAAATGCCTGTAGGGCCACCCTGGCTCAGGGCACCCAGAGGCCCAGGAAGGCTTCGCAAAAGCACTTAGGACCTCCCCGGTCAAGGGCTCACATAGGACAGGGGAGGCCGCACGAAATCCCGTACGGTCCACCGGGCCCACTGCACCCGTAGGCCTGGTGTGGTCTCATGAAAGCCTGTAGGGTTGACCTGTCCCACTGCACATGGAGGACCATGGAGGGCACAAAACGGCTTGTAAGGCCCACGTGCCCAGTGCATATGGAGGCCCGTTGAGGCTGCGCGAAAGCCCATAGGACCCGCTAGCCCAGGGCACACAGCGGTGTGTGGAAAATCTCGCTTTCAAGAACCAAACGTCTACAAAGGAGACAGAGGAGTCCTAAAACTTTATTCAATTAAAGGGAACGCCCACCAGGGCATACCCCTGTGGGGTCTCTCAAATTGCAGGAGGGTGCAGCCTAAGTTCCTAATCCTAAATTCCTCACCAAGATATGCCCTCTCCTTTTCCCCATTGGCTAAGGTTCTCAAAGTTCCCGTCCCATCTAATATATGTTGCTCCTTGATATGTTCTCCCTCCCTGGTCATACAATGAATATGTAATTAAAGTGATTTATGCCTTACTGGTGGGTGAAAGTCAATCTGCATTAGCTCATTACCCTTGCGCCTACTCTACTGAGGCACATCCTCTGATCAGTTGTTCATAAGGATCTCTCCGTGCCCCTCCTATTTTCCCCTAACGTCAACTGCACGCTTTTTGGTAGGTATAGCAAGAAATCCTGGCCTACACTCCCTCGTCCTGTTAACCACTGCATGTGTAGAATTTCACAAATTTGTGAAAACAGAGGCTCCTTTGTTCCATTCACTAGGATACAAGGAGCCCTGGTGACACCGGAGAGAGCCTGCCCATGCTAGGACAGCAGATTGCAGGGAAGCCCTTCCCTAAAGCTTGTGCACAGCCCCCATGGCAGAAGGCTGCATCACTGCCATACGCAGACCACTATGTAACACTAGCAGACTGTGAGGTGCTGGCAGGGTGAGTGTAAGGGCGTCGATGTTCAGCCTCCAATGAAGGAGGGCACATGCGTGTGCAGATCTGGGTGCACAAAGTGGGAATTCAGTCCTGGCCTCCTAAACCTTCCTTTAGTCCCCCTCCCAGGAACACAGGACGCTTCACATGTGCTCCAACCAATGTTAAACAATATCTGAAAAGAGTTTAATACAATAAAATAATACTAAACACATAGGAGAGTGGAGAGTACAGGGAGCGGCCTGGAGATCAGCGGTACCTCTCCCTCTTCTCCAGGAGGCGAGATGTCTGCCGAGTGCTGCAGAGATCAAGAGAAAGATGAGAACTAGGGTGTTATCTGCTTGTTTGGAGTTTTGAAGGCGACTAAACAGCTGCAAAAACAGGGCCCTTACCTGATGGTGAGGAACAAGTGAGGAATCTGGAGGTAGCTGTGCCAGAGGGTACGCCACCAAGCCAAACACAGCCAACCTCTAAGCTGGTTTGGAGGTCGAACTCGAGGCGAGGGAGAGGCAGATGAGGAAGGCAGGACCCTCACAACAAGACCAGAGATCCCCACTGGTGGGCGTGCATGTGCTCACCAGGGAAAGTTGCCTAACGATAAAGGTGGAGCTTTGCCCGCCCTCTGGTACATCTCCTGTCACGTACTGGCCCTATGTGGCAGGATGCCCCAGATATAAAACATAATTATGGATCTCAGGCAGGGAGGGACTTCCCACCAAGACCTGCGTTGTGTCCGCGGGGACGCCCGCAAGCTTGGAGCCTGTCAGCCACCTCCCGTCCATTGCGGAGGAGGATTGGTCTCGCTATCCTGCTGGCAAGTGTCCTCTTGTAAGTAATTGCTACGTAGGCGCCTCGTTTCTCAGGTGATTTTTAAGTCATTGTCTTGCTTTAGTGTGCTGTTAATGTGGATTTTCCTGAATAAACCAAGGGTTTGATATTTCTCAGAGTGTATGTGCTGTCATTGCTGAACATCCAACCCATCTGGGGCAGTTGCATGAATTTCTTCTTGTTCCAAAATGTGTGCAGTCTCCTGGGAAGACTAAATTGATGCCTAAATTGGGAGTGCACATCTTTATTGTAAGGAATGATAAAGAAGCTAACACAATTATAACTACGGGCAAAATGTCCTGTGAAGATTATAATTGGGTAATCTGGCAATTCCAGGAAAATATGGAAAAGTGTTAGGTCTGTGGGAGTCCAGGAGGGGCTGAAAACGAACCATAGATGTCCAGCCTCATCGATCCCAGGTGATTGGATAGTCACCTAAGTCCACAACGAGATGAAATTTTGGACCAAAGAAAAGGTGGGACTGAACTGAACAACGGGGCTTGTGTCTTTACAATGTGAAATGCTCCAGATTCTTTGGTGAACAGGACTAGGGAATGCCGGCAGGGAGCTCTTGCTATATGTATGTGATTGGGTGCAGTTGACCTCAGGGAAAAAGAGGAGGAGGGCAGAGAGCCTCATGAACAAATGACAACAGAATGAACCTTTGTAGAGTAGATGCAGGCATAATGAGCTGATGCAGATTAACTTCCACACCCAGGTGAGACACAAAAGTCACTTTAATTAGACATGCGATGTACGACAAGGAAAGGGGAAAATGTCAATTAGCAACATTCCTTATGTGGACCAAGAGGTCTGTAACTTCTGAGAACATAAGACAATGGGGAAAAGGAGAGGACATATCTTAGTCAGGAAATTGGGAGAAAAGGAGGTTACGCGCTTCTGCAATTTAAAGCAGCAGCTCTTTCTCCTTCCTCTCCCGAGCATCCGCAAGGGGAAAAACCATCCGTCCCAGGGAAGTGGCGGCGCTCGCAGGCCCTGCAGTGCACACAGAGCTGGCAGCCACATCTTCTGCCCTGGGAGCCATGGGGAGAGGCTGCAGTGGCCGCGGCAAGAGGGCAGCAGCTGCTGCGAGGTGGGACATCCCTGGGGGAGCTCAGCGCGTGTCACACAGGGGCTGCACGGGCAGCGCACACAGCGCCCCTGGGCACCCAGCCCAGCCCAGGGCCA
>VZSG01000982.1:5088-46605 GCA_013398315.1 Nothoprocta pentlandii
TTTTTTTTTTTTTTATCCTTTTTTGTTTTTAAATGTTTGTTTACAGGGTCCTTTAAACAGGTGGTAGGTCACTGCTTTAGATGCAACGCTGTCACACAGTAAGCAGACTATGTTTGGTATAAGATCTTCAGGTAAGTGTCTCCACAGCTGTTCTGTATTGATATAATTCAGGAAGTTTGTAAACAATCTTTTCACTTGCAAATTTTTTTTTTAATTTGTACAATTTCCTTATTTTGTCTCAACACTTGGATTCCCTGACATCTTTTGGTCTTTTCACTCTTTCTCGTCTTCCTTCCTCTGCCCGCTGCTGTTTTTCCTTCTCCGGTTTGGTAACGCTGTCATAGGATGGGAGGGAAGCCGTGGAGGGGGTGCCTTCCTTTTTCTCCCTGTTTGCTCCTCCGTTTTCCAACTTGGTGGAGACGGGTTTTCGACTAATAAACCCCCGCCTTGCTAGGCGAGCCCTGTAAGCCCTCTGGATAACGACCGCTGACACCTCTTCCTGCTTACGCCGCAGCGTGGTTGTGATGGGCTCGTAAGACACTTTGGAAGGGTTGGATGCCACAAATCTTTCCTCCATCTGTTGCCTCAGGATGTCCAGCTCTCCACTGTCCCCCAGGACACGTTTGGTGAAGGCAAACAGGATGTCTAAACAGTGGATCCTGTCACCACTTACCATAGGCAAGTCCATGGCAATGAGTTCGATGGTGTTGGGTTTGGGGACGCGGAGAGGATGTTCCAAAGCATCAGCAAAGTCTGCCAGCTTGGAGTATTCGATGAACTGCGTGGCGTCAGGGTCAAACTTCTCCCAGATCTCATAGAAGGTCTCAAAGTCATCCTCACTCAGTGGATCGGCACTCTCCTCAGTGGCCACGCTGAAGTTCTCCAGGATGATGGCAATGTACATGTTCACCACGATGAGGAAGGAGATGATGATGTAACTCACGAAGAAAAATATCCCCACCGAAGGGTTCCCACAATCACCCTTAAAACCACTCCCCGGGTGCTCCTTGTCGAGGTCGCAGTCTGGCGGCCGGTTTAGGATCGGGAGCAGCAGCCCGTCCCAACCCGCTGACGTGGTGATCTGGAACAAGCAGATCATGCTGTTTCCAAAGGTCTCAAAATTGAACATATCATCTATGCCAGCCTCATGCTTGACGTAGGCAAAGTTTGACATGCCAAAGATGGAGAAGATGAACATGACCAAGAACAGCAAGAGGCCAATGTTGAACAAGGCAGGCAAAGACATCATTAAGGCAAAAAGCAAGGTGCGGATTCCTTTGGCTCCTTTGATCAAACGCAGGATACGTCCAATGCGAGCCAGTCGGATAACTCGGAAGAGGGTCGGTGATACAAAATACTTCTCAATGATTTCGGCCAGAAACATACCTAAAGGAGAAGAGAAGGAAGGAGTGTGACAACAGGGATGTGCAGTTTGCCTCCGGTCCTCAAACTAGCTAAGGGACTGGGGTTGCAGACCAGCTTGGGCAGACCCTCATTAAAGGCCTGTGATTGAGATGCCTTCCTCTCAGGCTGCTAAGTCCTAGTCAGCTCGGCTCTCTAAATAGTTCTCCTTCATGGGGAGGTACAGCTGCAGCATGATTCACTCCACCTGCATGAGGACGGATGAGTAGTTTCCTGGAGGTGTCTCGCTCTCCACATCTAAACCCTGCCACAAGAGCTGAGATAACAGACTTTGGCTGTGGACTTCATTTTGAAGGTGCTTAAAAATGAACACCTGTGAGGTGAACAAAATACTTCTTGATAAAGATAAGGGAAGAGGAATTGTGTCTTTACTCAGTAAAACTGGAAATGAATTAAAGAACGGAGGGAGAAAAAGGCATTAGTGAGGGCTTCACACTGCACAACTATTTTGCCCAGTTTCTCCACAACACTAAAGGTGCAGCCCCCTCAATGACAAGGATGTGCTCTACTCCACAAACACTGTGGATGATGTCAAAGCAAGCTGCACAACCAATGCTGCAACACAGACCTCTAACGGGTCTCGCACTTACCCACAATGGACAGAATCACGACCACAAAGTCAAAAATGTTCCACCCGATGGTGAAATAGTAGTGCCGCAAGGCGAACATCTTCAGCACGCACTCGCAGGTGAAGAAGATGACAAACACCAGGTTGATCCAGTAGAGAATATTCTCCATCTGCTTGCTTTGCGTGTCCGTCTCCACCATCATGGTCACCATGTTGAGGCAGATGAGCATCATAATGACTATATCAAATGCTTGCTGAGTAACAAAGTCAAAGACGGCACCTTGAATGCGGTTCTGCGCGACAGGGGAGAGACGGAACCAAACAGGCTTGAACAGAAGTCTATTACTAGCCAACAAATCCATTTCACTGTTGGGGGAAACACGGACGAGGACACAGCATTGCCATGCTTTTTGTTACAAAGATTCCAAGGCAGACTCTACCTCATGGGTCAATCCATCTGTGGGAAAGGTATGAAAATTCTACTCTTTAAACCCTAAACATGAAGCCAAAATCCTATTATTCTCAGCATATCCTGCAGCAAAGGCAGGGTGATGCATTTCCATGCACAGATGGAGAAGGTAGTCGCGGCTGTATCGCTGTAGGGACTCTGGCTGCAGAATACTGGATTTCTGCTACCTCCTTCAGGTCCTGCCAGCAGCCTCATCTCAGCAGCAGGCAGACTGGCAGGAGGACTTGTCTGCACTGCTCTAGATCTTACCTAAGGGAGTCACCCAGTGTCACACACGGAGCAGGAAAATGCACTTTGGTGTCCATCAAGGCAACCCACAAGGCTGCCTGGCTGTGCGAGGTGTCCCTCACTAATGCAGGAAACCTCCTGCTCCACAGACGGCCTCTCAGCCAGGCAGGACTTACAGACCGTTTTGCTGGTTCAAGTGAGCCAGCTGATGACTATCAACCATGGCTGTAGCACTTTAAACTTTCTCAGGTCATAGCTGCATTATAATCACAAGAACGTGGTGATGTGGAGTTGAGCATGAGGGAGAACAAAGGAAGTTTTTGGAGCTGAAGCTCCTTTGAAAGTCTGCCCTGCATCTTCCTCCTTCAGTTCCCTTCACATCATACTCACCAGAGGTCGAGGGATAGGTTTTTGAGGTTTCTTTGAGCCCAGCTTTTTCATGGCATTATAGTACTTCTTTTGCTCCTCTGTCATGAAAATATCTTGACCTCCAAAGTAAAGGGGAAAAGGGAAAATTGGTTACAATCAGCTCCTCCACCAGAAGGGAAGGAATCACACACCAGCTAAGTCATGAGGATACCTGCCATATGGGAAGTTGGTGGCAGCTATTTTAGACAGAACTAACTTGTACTAATACCCAAGACATGCTGAGTTTCCTTTAAAGAAAACTGAGTATTTTTCCTATGAATAACTTGTCTTTACTTCTTTACATCCCTCAACCTCCCTCCATCTCATTTGCAATGAATGGTCAGCAGAGGCTTCTCATTTGCTCCAAAACGCAGACAGTGTGAGCAGGTACTTTACACATGCCAATCCCCAATTTCCAGGGAAGAAAAGCAGCATTAAAGAGAAGGGAAATGACAGTGGTAACAGGCAGGCCTAGGTCTCATCTCCCCTACTCCACAGCAGAAGTCAAACACTTATCTTTTTCTTTTGTTGATTGAAGTTGTCAATGATGACACCAATGAACAAGTTCAGGGTGAAAAAGGAGCCAAAGATGATGAAGATTACAAAATATATGTACATGTAAATGTTGTCCTCATACTTGGGTTGCTCGTCTTGCTGAATGGGAGAAAAGAAATAAGGGACATTTCAGAGGCATCATAAAATACCGTTAAAATGAAGACAGTTCTGTGAGCTTTCCAAAAGGTGCTCACTTAACAGATACAAACAACAACAAATCTAGACCAGATTTGAGTCAGTTTACCTAAAAGAGAAAGCAACGGCAACTGAATCACCTTACTCCTCACATAGATTATACCTTGGATCCCTCTTTCCTCCAGATTTCTACAAAGGCAATGGTGCAATCAAAGAAAACACAACCAGACAATATGTCCTGGATTGCACAAAAGCTCCAGCACTTGCCACAACAGGGCTGTGAGAGAAGCATTAGTCACGTTTCCAAGTATCCACATGTAAGGCAGTCATGCACCGTAAGCTGTGGTTATATTGGGAAGCTTAGTGTCCTCACACTGCTTCAAGTAAAGCAAAAAACTCTGTGTGTGTGTGTGTGTGTGTGTGTGTGTGTGTGTGTGTGTGTACTGCAAGTACATGCAGGGAAACCAGGGGAGGGGAGACTCCCCCAAATCACAAGTTTCCAAAAAAACCATCAAGAGATTTTAACTTGTTACAGCCAGCAGACCAGAGGGGAAAAGGGAACACAGTGGTAATTGCATGATTGCAGCATGCGAGAACAAGAAAAGTGCCTCAAGGAAGAATTCCAGCCGTTCCAGGATTCCTGAAGCCGGATTCAGACAGGGACTTGGGTTCCCAGGTAGGTGCAAGGTTCTTGGAGATGCTCCTGGCTAAATCCTCTCCATACTTTGTTCTAATAAAAATACAGATTCTGGGTGTATTCTTTCTCACTTGGAGTAGAACCTCCAAGAGGAGTTTTCCTACTCAAAGCTACCAGACTCTTGCTCTTCCAGGATTTGTTGTCTTTCACTCACTAACAGTAGCAAACTAAACACAATCACAACATAAATAACCAGTGTAAGCACAGTTCTGCCGTTTTCTTTCTTTTGAATTTAAAGAAGACAAAAGAGCAGAGCAACGGGGAGCTGAGACTGTATGTGGTCGTGTACTTTACCTTTCTGGAATCCACTGCTGCATACATGATGTCCATCCAGCCCTTGAAAGTCGCCTAGCAAAGAAAACATAGGCTCTCTTAGACAGAACTCATGTGGAGAGAACAAGTCTGATTCGTGTCAGCTCTACCAAGTGTTCCCTGGCACTCCTCCCCTCCCTTTATAATGGACTTGGACACTATTAAAATATGTTTCTTTTTATTTAGTGTAAATGCATGGATTCCTTGTTGTCTCATGTGGGGTTTGGTGGACTCTTTTGGGGCCGCTTCCTGCACTGGAGACCCAAACTTGACACAGGGACGAGAGATGAGACAGGGACTGTACTTCAGAAGCCAATCCTAGGGGAATTCACGGAAACGCTGTATTACATGCAGGGAGGGAAGCAGTCAAAAACAGAGAAAATACTTCGGAGAAGCTCATTTTTACCAGTACTAGGGAGGTGACAAAGGCAAGACTTACAACTTGCAGAAGAGCGAGATATCCTGCCCCAACGTTGTCAAAATTAATTTTCACGTTCTTCCATCGAATCTCAGTGGAGTTGGGCGGCATCAGTGCTTCGCAGTCGGTCTTGTTGTTAACAATATCTATATCAAAGCGCTCCTCAGCTGTTTCATTAAAGCAGTAATGATATTTCCCGGCAAACAGGTTAACCCCCATAATGCTGAAAATCAGCCAGAAGATAAGGCAGACCAACAACACATTCATAATGGAAGGGATAGCGCCAACCAAGGCGTTGACAACCACCTGTGTTGGAAGGGGTGGGAAAAAGTTTCAGTATAAAACACAAGGCAGGAGACAGCAAGCATCAGTACAGCTGTTTTTTGGGGGGGAATTGGAGGTAAGGCCAGGGAGAGATCGGTGGCATTTACTCCAGGCAAAGGCGGCAGTGAACTTATTCCAAGCGGCGTGAGAAACCTGCTTAAAAGCCATCGATGGAAGGTCTGTTTTTTAAAACAAAACAGGCCAGGCTGTTGGCTTTGCTGGTTTTGATTTGGGATTTTTTTCTTTTAGTTAAACAATCGCATTCAATAATTGGAGATGCCAAGAGGGAGAAGGGATACGAAGGAGGCTCAGGGTCTCTTCGGTAACGACCGGGCTCCTGCCTGCAGCTCTCGGAGCCGGGTCTGGCGAGACGCCGTGGCTCCCGCAGGGCCCTTACGGCCATTCCCCACTTTCAAACAGGGCTGTTTGCAGCGCGGAGCCGGCAGCCGCGGCGCGGCCGGCAGCAGGAGCAGGCCCCGCCAGGGCTCCGGCGAGCCCGAGAGGCGCTGGAGACACCGAGATGGTCTTGGCGACGAAGCACGGCCAAGGGGCAGAGCGCGGAGCATGCAGAGAGGCGGGCTCCGCGCGGAAAAGCCACGTTCCTTCCTCGGGGCTGCGGCCGCCTCCTCGCGTCCCCCAGGCTGGGGACGGTCCCTCTCCAAGGCGTCACCGAACACCTCCTCGCACCGCGCTCTCCTCTGCCGGCTCCTGCAGCAGACCCCTCTGCCGCAGGTTCGAAGCCGCCGTCCTGCACGCGGCAGCCCCGGGCTGCATCTCCCCTCTCCTCCACGCTGCGGGCGCGGGGACTGTGGGCAACGAGCACAAGGCATCGCCAACCTGGGTGCTTGCACATACTGTGGCGCCCGCTCGCGCGCGCGCTCGGAAGCCGCCGCATCTTTCCAGCTCGGCAGCTGCCGTGAGGAAGGAAGGTGGCTTTTCCGCGCGCGCCGGGGCCGGCGGTGGCGGCGATGCATGCACCCTGCGCAGCAGCACGGTCGCGCTCCCGGCGGCGCTCAAGCTCTCCGCGCTGCAGATTGCAACGGAGGCGAGGAAAGCAAAGAACTGCACTTTGGGTTTCCCTGGCAAAGACATTGGGGATCGCTAGGCCCTGCCTCGGAGGAATCGTTCTGGCTGGCCAGGGCAGCAACGCGTGTCTTAAAGTCAAAACAAAGGGAAAAGTAACTGGTTTTAGGCACCTAAGAGGGCTACTGGGTGGTCGTAATAATTCCATATCGATTTTACTGCACTGCATATTCCCTGCTTTGAGCACAGGAATTTCTTGTTTGTGTAGAGCAAATCACAGCCTTTTCTCCCATATGGCAATTTTTCCTTTGTGTGTTTTCTTTTTTTTTTTTTTAATTAATATATTGCTGATTGTGAGTTAACTGAGGTCTAGCACAAACTTCTACTATTGTTCTAGGAGCTGCAGCAAACCCACTAACACAACATAC
This sequence comes from Nothoprocta pentlandii, assembly GCA_013398315.1. Lineage (NCBI taxonomy): Eukaryota > Metazoa > Chordata > Aves > Tinamiformes > Tinamidae > Nothoprocta > Nothoprocta pentlandii. The sequence continues at coordinate 12,076 of VZSG01000982.1, forward strand.
CTTTACTTAGAGAAATGTACAGGTTTTTTTTTGGCATGTTCTTATGAGATTATTTCAATCAAAAAAAAGAGAGGAAAAAAAGCAGCACACCAAACTACAGAATATTAGTGGCAAAGCAGCAAGACGCTGCAAGAATTTCGTAGCCCCGAGCCAGGGGTGCTGTCTGCAGGTTGAGGAAAGCTTGCTAAGTTCAATGCTTTGCTTGTGCTTTACCGCTAGTTCCACCACGACAGGACGGGGGACCAGAAAAGCATGGTAAAAGGGAAGGAGTGGAAAGGAAAAGCTTCACTCTCAGACAAGGCCTCCAGTCGCCACCAGACTGGACCGAGAACAACAAGGTGCAACAAGAGGAATTAAACCAAACCCCTTTTGAAAAAGGGTTTTTTCTCCCCACCAGCTGAGCTCCCCACCAGTCCCCTCCCGCTGGCCTGAGTTAGCCAGGGAAGGAAGCCACATTTTACCATTTTACCTGCTTGCAGGCACTTAGCATTTTGAACCCCCCCTCTGCTACTCCTTCCATCAAATTCCCCGCCGTGGCCACCGACGAGAGGGGACAGGGACTCGGGGGCGGTTCAAATTCTGCTTCTTTGCACCTGGTGATTCTCCCTAGAGTCCAAATAAAAGGTTACAGCTGAGAAGCCCCCTCGGATGCTAGAGGTAAAAGCCAGGCTAAATGAGAACAGCCAAGTGTTAACGTCGTCTACGAATGGCACGTGGTCTGGGCCAGTAATTAATGTAATGAGGCAGCTTAATGCATCTCCCCTTCTTAGGGGGGGAGCGTGCAGCGGCGGGCAGGGTGAGGGACGGGGACAAGAGAGGTGATCAAGTCAGCAGCTGCATCATGATTCCGTTTGGAAGTTTCTTTCCACCAGTTTGATCAGTTCTAGCATGCTTAAAAAAACCCGCTCCACAGGCATGCAGAAGGATCAGCTGCTAATGGCATCTTACCCTCATCCCCTCAAATCGGGACAACGCTCTTAAAGGCCTCAAGGCTCTTAGTGTCCTAAGGGACTTTATGGCACCTAGTTCCGAGTAGCCCAGGGCATTAGCTATAAGGCTGACTAAAGAGACCTACACAGAAAACAGAAATAAAAAGAAAACAAGAAAACAAGAAAAAAAAAAGAAAAAAGAAAGAAAGAAAAAAAAATAAAGAAAAAGAAAGAAAGAAAGAAAGAAAAAAAAGGTTCCAGACTGTTAGAATGAATCCCCTAGCACTGCTTGCCCAGGCTGCCAGCCTGCGCCCCCATAGATTATCCCGAAGACATGACACCAGCTGCCTACTTCACTTGACTGAAACGACCTGGAAGGAAATAATGCGGTTGAGAGAGGCATAAGAAAAAAACAGGGGGGGGAGATAAGTGAGAGAGAGGCAGAGACACACGGACGGAGAAGGGGTCTGTGGGAAGGAAGAGCCCAAACGCATGACAAAAACCTTACCCTCGCCCTTTACTGTCTGCAGGATCCCAGCGGCTCCCATTAAATTAAGCCAAATTTTAAAGGTACCTATGAGAAAGAATACAGATAAATACACACAGTGCACAACCTGCGCTCCACCTGCACAGCGAGCCTCTGTGCTCGGGCCGCGGCGCAGCGGCTGCGGGGACGGCAGCGGGACTTGCTTCTGCCCAAACAGCTCTGAGAAGTGACGCTGCATCCGATCCGATCCGTCCGCGGTACTAAAGCCAACCGTTATTGCCTTAAAAACCCAAGCACGGGGAGATGGTGGCTTATAGCAGGGCAACTCTCAAGCACTCGGGTGCCTCCTGAAGCTTTAGCATCTTACACTCAACATCACAACCACAAAGACAACGCGTTTCCTTCAGCAGCCTGGAATCAAATTTAGGCTCTACAACTCCTGGACGTCCTCACTTCACACTACAGACACAGATAAGAACAGTAGGCAACCCTTGGAGGGGGGAAAAAAAGAAAAAAAGGAATGGCATCCATATACAGCAACAAATACTGGAAAACTCTGAGAGCTCCTCCTGTAGCTGTTTTGCTTTTCGCTCTTTGGTTCAACTCCGAATAGGACAATTCCTATTTATCCTGCTTTCAAGAGGTAACTGCAAGGACGAGCCTTAAGAAAAGCCCCCACAACTCCAGGGCAACGTGAGGGGCACATTTCCAACAGCGGAGCATGCGGCAGAGCTGCTGGGCCGGCTTCTGGCCTTCCTTCACCGCTGGGCTCTGCCCCAGCGACACGAGACGTTGAACCCAGGCTCTTTGCAGAGCCCAAGAACCATCTGCAGAATCTCCTTCTGAGAGCAGGGGTTGTAACAGACTCTTCCCCGCTGCGAACGGGAAGGGAGGTATTCCCAGGTATTTCCTCATCCAACAACAGCAGGTGACCTCTACCCACCACAGCTTTGGTAACGGCGCCCGGACGGCTCCAAACGGCCCCGTTTGCAACCTCTGCTAGAAGGGATGTGGGGAAGAATCAGAGAAGCTGCTGGCGCTTGCGGGGTGCAGATTCCACCTTGTACTGCTGCTGCTCATGCTTCCTCTGTCTTCACATCTGTCCCGAAACAAACGGCCTCCTTAGATGTGGTTCTCCCAAGCCCAAGGCCGCTGCCAGCCCTTGGGAAGCTCTGAAGAGGGGGCTTCTTTGACACAGCAGCCAGAGGATTTGGCTGGAAAACCCACCAGGATTCAGATCCTCGATTCTGAGCTATGCAGGAGGCCGGGGCTGGAAGGTCCACAGGCATAAAATGCAGCATTTCTCTCCATGAAAACCACGGGGGAAAGCCTTAATTGAATCCTCAATTTCGGAGCTTCTCTCCCTTAGGATAATGCCTTGCTCCCAAGTTGAACTGACAAAACGGCAGTGAAATTTCTAGCGGCTAATTTAGTTTCCAGTGGCTCTACCCAGGGTTATTCCTTCAGGACTCCAGCAGGATACACAGCGGGCACCGAGGCAAGGCCAAAGGAATTGCAAATTGACTGAAAGGCAGAAGTCTTCATTATTACCCCCCCAAAAAAACCATTTTCTCTTCACAAATACACCCAGCAGGCTTTGGGAATCTGAGGAGGAGGATTATTTGAATGCTATCAAACCTGAAAAATAACATCCAAGAGCGTTGCTGTGATGCAAAGGCCTCTTCTCCATCGCGTGACTGCCAAACACTTGTGGCAAAGCTGTGCGGAAGGAGGTGGTATCTCGTGTCCGCATTGGTCCTGCCACTCCAGTCCAAGGCAGGGAAAGAGATGTGGGTATTTTCAGAAGAGTTCCTTCTTCAGATGTGTGCGAAAAATGAAAGGTGTTGAGGCAGTAGAGAGGATTTTTTTTTCCCCTCTCCTTCCTTAAATATTCAGTTTTCCACCGGAAATGTAGACATCTTGAGTCACTTCTGCCCTTGAATTCCAAGGATAGTTCCTCCACCCACTTCGAAATATTTCCAGAGTGCTAATGGCACCAAATAGTAACTTGGCACAAGTGAAACACATTCAAAATATTCTTTATCCCACCATGGGATTTAGAAAAATGCCTTTTTGTTTGTCTGTGTGTTTGACTGGTTGCCCCAAGTCTTGCCCCAAGACTTGTTCTTGGGGCACTCACTAGGATAGCATTTCACAACTGGATGTGACAATAATTTTCGAGAGAATCCACACATTTGGGATCCTAAACTTCCACTTTCTACAGTCCTTAGGACTTTGAGTCCTATAGAATTCCCTTAAGTCTTTACCATTTGTGACAGCATAAATTCCATTTCAGTGACCTTGCTGTTACTGTCATTTCTACTGTCCTTGTTCTCAGTCTCAGAGAGGTTCTGCAGAGGGATTCCAGCAGAATTAGGTGCTGATCCATCCGCACTGACCACCACCTCCTCTATTCACACTAGGGTCTCCAGCCAACAAGCTGCTGCCTCTGCTGCTTGACATGGTCCTTTCTTTTATCTTTATTCCTGGGCTAAACTGCTCCTCATCCTCTCATGCCAACAAATCCCATGGAGAACACCCGGTGTCCGTGTCTGACCTTAGGCCCTGGCCTATTTGCACCCAGCAGTTCTCCCACTGCTGACCCTTGCCAACAGCTCAGCGTGCAGGAAAGCCCTTTAGAGGCCACCATTCCAGCATGAGGAAAGGCTGGAAAACCCTTCGCCGTCTGCACGGGCTCCCTAGCAAGGCAGAACGTCCACAGTTGCACAGGGAACACGAGCAATACCCAGTGGGCTCAGAGGTTTCACCTTTCCTCATGTTTTAGAAACTTACAGCTACTCGAGATTCAAATCAGCGCTCAGGAGAAAACACAACCCCAGCACTCTTCAAACTAGTAATTTTTTCCCAATGAGAAGTAAGAGAAGAGGATACATACAGCCACAATGAGGAAATCCAGCCAGCACCAGGCGTTAGTGAAGAACTTGACGAAACCATAAGCACACCATTTCAGCAACATCTCCAGGATAAAAATGTAAGTGAAGACCTTGTCTGCATACTCCAGGATGGTCCGGATGGTTTTTCTCTGTTCGATGTAAATATCCTCAAAAGCCTGGGAAATAACCAGGTACTCTTGTCAATGATGAGATCTATTCCACAATTCTACATGGCAGAAGTTCACTCAAACTGTATTAAGATGAAGAGTGGAATAACATTTCCTTCAGCTGCAACTTCTCTGCTCTACTAGTTGCAACAATTCCACTTTTGATAATGTGAAAGACAGATACAGACTGGCTTCATCTGAAATCATCACATTTTACATCAGGTTATGATCAGAACCCAGACTTCCACACCCTTAATTTCCACTCAGCAAAATCATTAAGGTTTTTGTAAAGTATCTCCCACAACATAACTGCGTTGGTTTCCAAGAATCATCAATATAGCTTTCTATCTCACCAAATTGCATATAGACAACTTTGTCCTGTAGAGGTCTCCTAACTTAATGCAAAGAGGCTCCATATATTTCTACTCACCAGAGCCCCACTGCTCAGTAGGATCATGAAGATGATGAACGTCTCAAACCAGTTATGTTCCACTATGAGAAAGCAAGTCTTCCTCAAGGTCCACCAAGACTTTCCCAGCCCTTCCTCAATATTGACCTGACAGCACTTAAAGCGCTGCATGCAACCTGCAAAGGGAGAGTGCAGAGAGGAGAATGAGCCGCACTTTTTGTGAAATCAAAGAGAAGAAAATGTAAGAATGTAAAATGTCTTTGCCTAACAGTGATTTGGGTGCAAACAGCATTAGAGATGTTGTATTTCTGTTAAAATTATGTGTTTTAGAGGTTTTCATGATTTTTTGATAACTTTTGTATCTGACCACTGGAATTAACACCATTTTGTGAATAGATAAAGCTAGTTGTATCTGGTGAGGAATCCATGCACTTGACAGGAATGGAACGGAGAACTTGCTGATAAAATAACCTTGAACCATTTAAAGTATCTTTGCCGTGGGAATAGCTGTAACGAATCAGTCACAGAAAGACACTGAGGCCATCAAGGGGAAAACAGAAAGAAAAAAAAGAAAAGAGAGAAGTCAGGTTTTTCTACCCAAGAACACTCCAGGTATCAATTGTACAAAAGACCAACTTGCCTTAGCTGTAGATCATCTAGATCCTTTCAATAGCTCCTGCATCTCCAAGGCCTTCATCTTGCAAATGCTTCCAAACTAAGTCAAAATAAGCCAATAGCCAGCCCTGAGCCACCATGAGACCTAACCTTAAAGTAAATTTATAGTAGATGCAGTTCCCAGTAACACCTTGCTGGCTTCTTCACTCGCGTGTGTGCTCCCCTTGGCGCTGCTTACCCTCGGTGAAGCACGCATCTGGGTCCAGATACTCCTCCGGTGCCTCCACGGGGACTTCTTCCACTTCGGGCTTTATATCAATGGTGCTACCTTCAGAGGAGCTGGTGTCATCAAGTTTCTTGAACACAAAATAAAACCCAATCCAGTCTATAATTAGATGCCACCAAACGTGAAGCTTGGTGCTGATTCAGCAACGATTCACCGTATTTACTGTAAAGGAAGTTTGTTCCTCGCCTCCTCTCGATAAACCCTGGCCCTGATTTCATCTCATATTTACAGGACACACAGTTTTCATCAATGCTGACTTTGACCTTACGTCTGAATCAACTAAACACCTTCACTAGCATTTGTGGCTCGCCACAGAGCACAACTAGCACAAGAAAGAGGCTTCTGTCTTGGGTGCAAAGACAGTACCACAAACTAAAGTAATTCTCGTGCTGGAACCACCCAGGTCTCCCTCCCAAGGTACCCACAACAGAGCCGAATGATTCCTTAGCATTTTTTCCCTTACCTCTTTGCTCCCATCAGGATCCGTGTCACTGCTGAAATCTTCTGTGTTGAGATTTTCAAAATCCGATTCACCCACAGCAATAGGTACCCGGACAGTGAGATTGGGGTTGTTGATGAAGGACATGTGGTCTTCATCTATTATGTATTTCTCCACACTGCTCCCAATTCCACTGGTGGTGCCATTGCCATTCTTCTGGTAATCAATATCTCTGTTGATGTCGGCCCCTGTATGGTTAGCAATGCAGTTCACCTTCTTGTCGTACAATTCATCCAAGGGTTTGACCTCGTCTGCCTCTCTCTGCTTGAAATGAGCCTGCATGAACTCACGCATTTTCGCCTTGATCCAAGCAATGCCCTTCTTGATGCGAATGACCGAGATCTGCAGGTTGTTCATCTCCCCATCATCATCCGTTGCTGCTAAGTTGTCTGCGCTGAAGGAGCTCAGAAGCAAGGCCAGGAAGAGGTTCAGCACCTGCAGGAGAAGAGGTCAAGCTTGGCAGAGCTCCGACTGCGCTCACCCACAAGGGTAACACACTTCCAAAGCTCAGCATGAGGCTTTAGTCACCTGAGTCCTGCTGCTGGTAACAGCTAAGCCTCCAGACACCACCCTGAGACCCAGCTCTGGCGCCCAACAGACCTGCCCAGGTGCCCGGGACTCGGGATCAAAGCTCCGATCCTGCAATTCACTCCACGCCTGGGAGCCCTGCGCAGCACCCAGCCCCGCTGAGGGCGTTCGGCGCATGTAAAAGGGCTCCTGACATGGACCTCACTGTAGGATCCAGACTGCACATGTTCAAGGGAGGGATGTGAGCAGCAGCGATTCAAGGGATGTGAATTCAGTGTTAATAGCTGGGCCCCATGTCTGGCTCAAAGGCACCGTGCCAAGCCCAGGCATTCTGAGCAATCGCTCCCTGCTCTCTTTCCTTGCCCACATCCACCCGTAGTCCCAAAGGTTTATTTTGTCAAAATCCCTTGGTGAGACACGTCTTCTGGGAGAAAGCAGCACTCCTTTTAAGATATGCAACTGTTCGCACTACGCCATTCTTGATTATTTTTTCCTCCATAGATTTTTTTTTTCCAGAAAACTTAAGACCAGAAGGAAACATCATGATCTAGTCTAACCTCCCACACACCAGGCAGTGCAATTTCACCAGCCGATTCTTGCACACAACCATACCTCATGATTGAGCTAGTGGGCAGATTTTAGAAGAAACTTCCAACCTTCTTTTCGCTTCCGGACCTTCCCTCGCTTACCAAGTTATTACTGCTGCATTTTGAAAGCCAGGCTTTGCTTTTCACCAGCTTCTTTTCCCCCCTCAGGCAGGATGTGGATCTGTCCCCTTTCACTGAGGGTTTCGTACCTCCAGCTTTTATTGCAAAGGGCCAGTATTCTTTTTTGATGGGCAACCGTTAAGGCCCCAGTGAAGCACAACAAAGCCTTGGCACTGTGCTACCCAAGTCAGCAGGACTGTTCATAAGCCAAAGGCCACGAAGGCCCTGGACAGAGCTGGAAGACTCACAGACCTCGTCCTTTGATCTCCCCGTGTTCTAACCCCCCGAGAGGTAACCCATAAAGACCATCAGTAACCATTTACTGACCACTAAATTTCCGATGACCATGACCATCATGAAGACAATCAAGCACATGGCCTGTCCTGCCACTTCCATACAATCCCACATGGTCTCAATCCATTCCCCACACAACACACGGAAGACAATAAGGAAGGAGTGGAAGAAATCGTGCATGTGCCAGCGGGGTAGCTCACACTCCGGATTGATCTTGCAGACACACTCCTTGTAGCTTTTGCCGAAGAGCTGCATGCCCACCACAGCAAAGATGAACACGATGATGGCTAGCACCAAGGTCAAGTTCCCCAAAGCGCCCACTGAGTTACCGATGATTTTTATCAGCATGTTCAGAGTGGGCCAGGACTTGGCTAGTTTGAAGACTCTCAGCTACAAAACACAACAAAAACAAAAGGCATTATATTCCATTTCATCTAGAACAAAGAGGAAAACCAGGCAGAAATTCCCCAACACAGAAAAAGGAGAGGTTTGCTTTTTCAATTTTACCTAACTCAATTATGACAAAAGTTTTCTAGTAGCTGCAAGATAGGAACATTCAGAAAAGGATTTGGAATATGAAATACCAATCGGAAAGATCGCAGCACTGAAAGTCCTTCCACATCCGCCAGACTCAGTTCCATTAAACTGAGGGAGACGATAAATCCATCAAAGATGTTCCAGCCTTCTTGGAAATAATAGTAGGGATCCATAGCTATAAGCTTCAGGAACATTTCTGCTGTGAAAATTCCAGTGAAAACCTGGAGTGGTGAGGAAAGACACAGAAAGTAACAGGCGTACAGAGATTCCCCTTGGTTCATTTTCTGATCATTGGTATAATCAAACAATGCATTAAGAGACAGATTTGAACTATAACATTTTTTTGACCCAAAACACACCCTGTAACCAACATTTTGGACAGCAGCAAGGGCAGCTCATGTGCCTCAGTGTCCCCTAGGAAGCTGTAACAGCGGCTCTTTCAGGTCTGCCTCAACAGTGAGCCCCGACAGATGCTCAGGGAACATTTACCAACGCCGTCTTACCAGGTTTCCTACGGAGAGCACGTGTTCAAACTCTGGAGTCATAGGGTGGTGCTCCATGGCCATGAACAAAGTGTTCAGCACGATACAGATGGTGATGGCCAGGTCAACAAAAGGATCCATGACTATTAAGTTCACTATCTCCTTCAGCTTCATCCAGTACGGGTGGCATTCCCAAATCAAGAACGTGTTGGCAAATTTGTACCAACAAGGGGGACACTTCCTCTGGGACTCTTCCAGCTCTGGAGTTACAAAAAAACAGCAGCAATGGATTTCAGTCTTTACCTTTAATGTTGTCACACCTGGTTGACTCTTAGCATGGCTAAAATATTAACTTGCTCATCTTGCCTGTCCTGAACTTCTCTCTTGAGTCTTCCCACTTACATAACAATCCAAAATCCTCGAGGAAAAATATATTTTGCTGTAGGTACCTACAAAGCCCAACAAGGAACTTTATGATGCTCAGCAGCAGCCTAATGCCAGCAACCAGCAAGCACCAAACGGCATCACCAGGGCCACCTACTCTGCAGGTCACTGGGACAGACAAAGAGCGTCAGGTCAGGTCTTGCATGGAGCTCCACAAGCTCCTTGCAGTCATACACTATCAACACCCCACGTTGCACTAGTTTACCAGCAAGGACATTTTTACAATCGTGCAACACAACTTTGTGCATCTCCTGCTTCAATTCATATTATTCTAAATGGTGGCATATATTTAACTCGGAACCATTAAGGTAAAATAATTTAAATCAATAGATTCTAAACCATGTTTGGAGCCTGTTTTAAATAATTTTGAAGTCAAATGGATTCAACGTTGAATGCAGACAGAGTCTAAAAGAGGAAATAAATGACATAATGCTGCAAAAAGAACGTAAATAGCAAGAAGCTGATTAAGACAAATCACATCCATTTACAGAACCAAACATAACGCTGTGTCCGTTTTTTAAACTGACTTCATTTCCAATGGCTGCGGGGAGGGAAATCAAGAAATTTCCCTCCTGCCCCTGATTTTTGTCTTGCGGTGATTCCACTGAGGCGCTACAGCTGTTCATCCCCAGCTCTATTTTTTATGGTAGGGAAAAGACCATCGCTCCCTCTTTCTGATTGGTTCTTTGGTTGCTTGGTATTTAGTTGCCTTGGAATTTCTAAAGTTAAAAAAGAGGACCGTAGCACCACAGCCCGTAGGCGTTTGCGCAGGAGGGAAGCAGCAGAAGAACCTTGCTCTGTTTCTAAGTATATTCCGTTTTCATGCAATTTTATTGCAGGAGACAGCAGGAATTTGAGATCATCAACCTCGTATGGCTGCTGTTCACAAATTCTTGCCGGCTCCTGCATAACAGATTTGGAAACCTCGTCTCTGCGCGCTGCCTCTTTCAGAGCTGCCATCATTCCCAAGTCCCTTCCTCTTTTGACAGCTGCCAACTTGCCAGCTCAGCGCAGCTCAGATCATGCTCGTGTGGGCTGTAAATGGAGCGGGGTCTCTCCAGTCCTTGAGGCAGCGGGACACAGGACAGTCCCTCGGTGTCATCACACACTGCCTTACTCCTATACTCTCCGCACTGCGTGGTCCTTATTGCAAAAAAAAAGCATGGATATGGAAATTCTTTATGTCTCAAGGGCACACATATGAGAAGAGAGGGCTGAGAGGGGATATGATTAACATGAAGGGAGAATGTAGGGAAGAAGGGGCCAAGCTCTTTTCATTGGTGGCCAGCAACAGGACAAGGGAAATGGGTATAAGTTGAAACACAGAAGTTCCATCTCCATGTGAGGAAGAACTTCTTCACTGTTAGGGTGATAGAGCCCTGGAAGAGGCTGCCCAGGGAGGTTGTGGAGTCTCATTCTCTGGAAGTCTTCAAAACCCGCCTGGATGCCACCCTGTGCCCCATGCTCTGGGTGTGCCTGCTTGAGCGGGAAGGTTGGACTAGATGATCTCTAGAGGTCCCTTCCAACCTTGAATATTCTGTGATTCTGTAATAGGGTTGTAAGGCTCAAGCCCGGTCTCTGCTGAGCAACACTTGACCTCTGCAGAGCCATGAGTGCTTGCCATCCTACACTCCCCGCCTGGTGCCCACGAGGGTGTTCTGCAGCACAAGCTCATTAGTTGAGCGAAGGCTCTGAGGAGGCATCTCGGCAAGTTCAACAGAGCACCCAGCAGCCTCTTGCAGAGATGGAGCAGATCCGGCCGCCCATGTGCCCGGGAAGGCCCCTGCCTGCGGTGGGGCAGCCTCTGTCTCTGCATAAGCACCCCCAGGCAGACTCAGGTCCCCACAGGGCTGCAAGAGCTCCCCGAGGGGCCCGGAGCAGCGGTCCCACCGACCTCGGCCATGCCACGACTGGGCAATCCCGGTGCGCGTCCTGCCCAGGCACCTCCCGGCACACCTACCCTCAACCAGCGTGTTGGTCAAGACCGTCATGACGCTGTTGGTTCGATCCTTCCTCCCGTAGGACGCGTTCATCTGATCCATGGAGACCAGCAGAGAGCCGCCAGGCTTCTTCTTTATTTCGATTTCGGTAGTACCCTGCAAAAGCCACACGCCGATTAGCACAGCCCTGCAGCCTGCTGCTGCTTCACATATTAGTAGCCTAGAAATATGGCACATGTGCCCAAAAGACAAAAACACCCTTTGCTCCTGCTGTCCTTTGCATTCTCCTATATTACATAAGTAGTCAAGACAAAACTCGAGGCCTTATTTCTGCTTATATTAGCGCTTTGCAGCCTGTGAGAAAGCAAGGATTAGATTTTAAAGAACTTTGCTAACAAACCCTGCCGCAGCACTAAGCATCATCTCTTCTGCACTGCTACTAGACTAACGGCACAGGCAGGCAATGGATCTTTTAACCACGCCAGGTTAAATACCTCTCTCGGGGTGTAAATCCCACCCCAGCTTCATTTGAGCCACCCAAACTAAGGGCACCGAGGATTTGGCGGCATCAGCATTTTCTCTCCGTTTACGCATGCATCATGCTGCTTACAAGTCCTAGGTTCATGCTGTGTTATAAAGAGAACTAAATACTGAAGCAAACCTTTTATTAACATGCTAACTGGAAAAGGAAAAGTAGCAACTCATGTTGAACGTAACTAATTAAGGTCAGTTAGGTTGCAAGAATCGAAATAATTTTTAAAAAATAGCTTGGAATTTATAGACATGGAAATCAGAATTTTTTTCTCAGAAACTACTGCTTTCGTTAGCTCTTGAATATCATCGTTTTGATTGTGTCCAGATTATTATAATCCCCACTAGTACACTTATTTTTGAGCTATTGATCCATTAAAAAAAGCAGCAAGTGCCAATTCAGCCAACTCATTTCAAAAAAGCACTGCCAAGGAAAATTCAGAAATGGAAAATATTTCTAGAAACTCCTTATTTGTATTAGTTTAACATCTTCCCTTGTAAAATCAGCCCACAGAGTTTAATAGCAATGAAACTAGCACAGTCCACAGAGATATTCCCTTAAACCTCCTTCAGCACTTCAGGGTGCAGCACTCGGTGCTGGCTAAGCTACATTTCCTCCTTCGCATGGATTTTCTCATGTTTCAGAAACGATAAATCCAAACTCAAGTCATTTTCAGAAAAACGTCTCAATTCTATCCAAATATTTCTATCGTTTTACGCAAACCCTAAAATTTGGACTTGAATTTTCTGACGGTGGTCCTTCCTAAATCCCGTGTTTGACCTGAGTTGTAATTTTTCTTGTGACCAGCCCCTCTGCCAGGGCTGCCTTCTGGAGGGCAACTTTGCTTCTTGTGCAGACGTTGCCTTTGCCTTCTGCAAGCTCATCTCTCTAAGAGACCTTCCACAAGCTGGTGCCCTTAAGAGTAGGTGTCTCCCAGGAGTTCCCCAAAAATATGCCTTAACTTGGTAAAAACTAGGAAAACAAGCCCCTTGTTTGTACTGACAGGCACTCCTGCTCCCATAAAGAGGTCTCCCTTTTCGACTTACTGACAACTCTAAGATTTTCTTTATATTTCCTGTCAAATTCCCAAAAAGGATTTCTTATTGTGGCAAAACATTTGCAACACGCTTTGATCCGTGTCCCCAGTCCCAAGCTTTGATAAATCGATAGCTAGGAATAACCCTGACAAACGCCAAGGATTTCTGCTGCTTTTACGCCTCCAATTAGGGACTCAATTCCAAGCCTTTTTTTCCCAGGAAGCCAGAGGAAAAGTATGTGGGTCAGTTAAGACTGAGAAGGGAAAGAAAAGGGGGAAGTGAAAGCAGTTTTTTAAGAAATTCAACGCCGAGGTCGCCGCCTGCGCTCTGACGACCCAACTCATTCCATGAGGGAGCCTGTGTCACTCGGAGGGCGGCATACAGGGAAGCGGAGGAGGAGAGACCGCCATGCCTACGCTGCCTACTCACTGACTTCCTTACACTGTCATCGGCAGCTGCCTTATCTATTTTCACCTCAGGGAGAAGGCGGCCGCCTGGCATGCTGGACGGCGGGCCCCCGATGAGGGACACGACGCCGTTACAGTCCACCGTGCTGTTCCTCTTGACGTTGCGCCGCAGGTTGGGGAAGATGCGCGAGGAGCGGCTGCCCTGGCTGTAGCCGCTGTAGCCGCTGTAGCTGCTGCGGCGGTCGCGGCCGCGGATGGGGATGAAGAGGGAGTCTCTCCGGCCTTCGCTCTCCTCCACCGTGCTGTGCTCGTCGTCGGCAAACTCGTTCTCGGAGGCCGGGTCGCGGAAGCGCCCTTTGTAGCTGAAGATGCTGCTCTTGCTGTTGTGGCGGGAGAGGAAAGGGGAGCCGGGGATACTGAGGAGAGACTGGGGGAGAAGAGAGAAGGGCAACGGGGTCAACAGTGTGGAGAAACCACCGGGCTGTGGCGTCACCCGCGCTTCTCTAGCGGGTTCATCGCCCTGCGCAGACCACCCTGGCCTTGGCTACGCTGGACTTAAGAGGCTGTGGACTTAAATCCCCTTGCCCGGCTGAGCTCCACTGCGAAGGGAGTCTGGGCTGGAGCCCACGGATGGGCCTCAGGCACCTGAGCGATTCTGGAGCAATAAATCCCCTGGTTGTAAATCAACCGAGCTCCTAAATCAAGTTAGCTTGTTAAATTCCCTAATCTCAGTAATAATTTATGTTAGGAGAAGCGAGCGCAAGGACCATCGATCTGGGTCCCAAGTGTCCCCCAAACCATCGTCAGCTTAAATCAGCAGGCAGATTCCTCTGAAGTGCTAATCAGGGTCTAAACTAGGCTATTACCCTGAATACAAATCAGCAAGAAACACCAGAGAAGGAAATGAATCCTACCTGGTTCATGATGGAAAATTTCCTTCCTAGCCTGTTGTCTGGTAGCCTGAATGCTTTCCTCCTCATGCCATCTTCTGATTCCGACTTGAACACCTTCTCATTGTCCCCCTTCTCCTCTCCTTCCGACAGCTCTTTGTCCTTCCGTTTTTTCCTCCTATTTCGGCGCTCTTTGGCACTCTTGGAACTGAGCTTGGAAATCTCCGAAGAGCTCCGGGACCCTCTCCCTCCACCATCATCTTCCACTGCATCTTCAGAGACCGTCCCCGCCGAGGTGACCATGGCAGCGGCCTGAGGGCGAAGGGCAGAGAAAGCCAAAATAAGTCAGATCTTACCTGGACTAATATTCCACTAAATAAATCTAAAAATATGTAAGTTCATTAAAAGCACACGATCAAAACGCTCACCTGGGCTTCCTCCTGCTGTTTTTTCAATTGTTCTAACATGGCTTTAAATTCCGCCTCTTTCTGCTCTGCTTCCTCCAGTGTGGCCTGGTTCTGTTCCTCGTAAGCCATAGCTACCACAGCCAAAATCAGGTTAACGAGATAGAAGGATCCCACAAAGATCACCAAGACAAAGAAGATCATGTAGGTTTTCCCTGCTGCCCGTAAGGTCTGGAATTGGAAAAGAATGACAGAGGGAAGAGAAAAGGAAAAAGAGAAAGCAATTTCTAGAGGGATTTCTGAAGGTGATGTCCCTCTTCTTAAGGTAACAAGTAATGGAGTGGAAGTTAGAAAGGATCCAGAAGTACAACGTGAAACTCAATGCTTGGACTCCATCAAAAAGAGCCACCTCAGCAAGGTCCCCAAAGCATCCTCAGGTTACAAGGAAACGCTCTGCCCTCTGAAGTGCCTGAGCACCTGCTACGAGGGGAGCCAAAGCTGCACAGGGTGTCAGCAGCAGGCAGGGAATTCTTATGCAGAATTAATTCAGCATTTAGCTTCCTATCTGCTGAGGATCCAGAATCTTTTGGGTTTGTAAGTGCAACACCCACTTCCAGGTGCCATCCCTCCTAAACACGCAGTGTCTCGTTCTGCAGCTCTACCTGGCGTCACTTTTTCACGCACTAGGAAGGTGGTAAGCTGGGCATCATTCTTTTCCCAACTTGACCGCGACTTCTCACCTTGTACAACACCAAAGCAAACTGTTTACTTACTAATTGATACAAGTTTTCCCAAAAGTCCTGAGTCATAAGGCGAAACAAAGCCAGAAAAGCCCAGCTGAAAGTGTCAAAGCTCGTGTACCCATAGTTGGGGTTTCGTCCTGCTTTCATGCACGTGTAGCCCTCCGGACACTGGCTGTAAGGAACACAAGAGCAATATTGGGTCATGAATACAAGGCAAAGGCAAGCGGGTGAACTCACACCGTGCACATTACCCACGCTCAGGACACCTTCCCAACACTACCAGCAAACCAGGCATTTTGCTTTGCTCACTGAGAATAGCGGATCAAGGAGGCTGATGGATAATACTTGAGAAAACCCCTGTCACCCTCGTCCTGCGCACGAAAAAAATTTAAACCTCCTGCATGCAAATTAATGTAAGAATTAACACAGGAAGCAAAAGGGAATATTCCAGAGGTTTTTTTAACCAAGAGCAAACACCACCAGCAATTAGAGTCTTTAATAAACGCCAACACTCACCCTGCATCTGAGCTGTTACCACAGAGCAAGGGATCGGGAGCCCCAGGAATTATGTAAAAATTGGCTGAAGATTAAAAAGATAAAGAATTAGCTGCATGCACACCTATGGAGTTAAAGGATTTCACATAGTATAACACTGTAAAAATGTTAACTGAGCAGTCCTGTGAGGGTCTGACGGAGCAATTTAACAGGGGACTAACTCAGCTTTAAATAGCACTAACCCCACTAACTTGGCCCAAGATTAAGCACCCTTCTGAAAAGCAGTAGAGAATTTTGAATAAAAATTAAGACTAGGGGGCTGCAGAGCAGAGCAGCTTAGTTCAGTGCGAGAAGGGAAGATGAAATTAAATTATGAAAACTTGGAGTCTGGCTCCTTGATCACCTGCAGCATCTTTACAATTCGGAAATCCCGCCAAACAGGTCCCTTCTGGTTAGCAAGCTGAAACAGGTAGGAGCAACATCGTGTGCATTCGCCAAACAAGAACTCAGCAAAACTACACCAGGGCCTCAGCACGGAGTTCAGGGATTTAAATGGACAGAGCTACTTCTCTTTTATCACATTTATACCCTGTTTTTAACTGGAAACAAATGTACTTCAGACCAAGTCTCCAGACTTTCTAAAGAGAGGAGCTCAACTACAAACACGTTAACAAAGGTTAGGATTCTGCAAACTGAAAGTTATCCAAAAACGGGGTTTTCGACATGCAAAGCTGGGCACACCACAAAGGTCACGTCAGAAATGCTGGTCAACAGCACAAAGTCAAACCATAAGGTTTGTGGGGCCATGGCTGCAGAAATACCTACAGATATTGTTGGTGTATTCCTCCCAGTCGAAGCCCCTGGAGCCGTTGTCCAGGAAGGTCTCGTTGACGTTAATGGGCCAGATCACGCACTTGTTCCTCAAATTGCCCATGAAGAGCTGCAGCCCGATGAGAGCAAAGACACTGAGACAGAACACGGTCAGGATCATCACATCCGACAGCTTCTTCACCGACTGAATCAGCGCGCCCACGATGGTCTTCAGGCCTGTAGGAAAGAAAATAAGACTGGAAATCACTCCTGTGGAATAAAAAGACATGGAAATGTCAAATGCATACGGTGTGTTACCCCGACACTGTGACTGTAGCACAGGGACAGTGCTTGAAAATGGCCCCATTCCTGGGCACCCAAAGCTGCACCTCTTGCATTCAGGTTTTTCTCCCCCCACAAAGTAAATGAGGAATGATTCATTCCCATGCCAGATGTTAAGCCCGAGTTTCAATGCTCAACTTGCCCTAGTTAGACCAAAACACAGAAGTTCATCCTTGAAAATATCCAAGTTTTGTAGAGGAGTATGCAAAGCACGCTTAAAAATCATTGTAACCAACGGCAGGGTTTGTCTTAGCAAAGATGTTAAATCAAGATGCGCTGTTATAACCTTCTCCGCGGACGCATTTAGCTTTGCTTAAATCTGGCTTATTGGCACGAGCTACAACTTATAAAGATCAAATACGTGTCGTACTGTCTGCGTTGCAAGTTTGTATTGCTTAAGTGAACAGCTTCAGCATTTTGCCTTCCCTGCAGAAGCCGAATCCTTCACTTAGATCCAGAGTTGGTGATAAAATAAAAAAGAATTTTGGGTGCAGGAATGATCCGGCACTGAGACCTTGTATGTGAGCCTTTCACGTCCAGCTGGATTATCCTGCATACAAAGGAGGTTGAAGAGACAGTTCGGTGATGGGTTTCTCCATATTTTCATGGAAAGCTTGGGAAACATTGCTCTTACCTTCCTCTCCCTTGACAATCCCCTCTTCCTGCTCACCAAACTCAGCGACTGTGCAAATCAAACTGCCTCGCTGTTCAAATTCATATAATGCTTCAGCAAATAAAAATCTTCTACCATCTTTCTTCAATGAAAAGAGCAAAGTAATATTCGGCCATCAAGGACAAAGTCAGTTAATTGAGGGCAAAACACAGTTCTTCTAAGAAAGTTTCTGCTCTGAAGAATGCTGGAAGTCTCGTCTCTAACAGCTGACTAGACCAATGCTAGAAGTGATGGAGTAAAGTTGAGTGAAACCTGCAGGTCCTCCTAGATACACGAATTCAAGCCCAAGTTCCTTTTCTCCATCCACGTCAATAATGGCATTTAAGAATCTGTTGAGTGTTTTGGCTTCATAGGTTTCGTACTCACATCTACTGCTAGCTCCGATTTTTTGCTATGTATTTTATCATCCATAGCTCATGTATGATTCCCACGCCATACACCGTCTCTCAGTGCTTCCACACCAATGCAAATCGTGTTAACTGGAAGGGCACCAATGCAGAGGATCTGCTTCTGACATATTTAAAGCTTCAACCAGGACAAGTATTTTGAAATCCAAGCAATTATTCTGGTCTTGAAACACTTCTTTGGACTGCATCGAACACGCAAAATATCCCAATGAACAAGATGCCGCTTAAAGGAACCAACTCAGAAGATGGAAAGAAAAAGCAAAGTAGCTGAACACCTTTTCGTTAGGGCCAGGTGAGACCCAAACCTCTGGCTGAGGTCAATTCTACAACAAATTAGAAACTTTTGACAAGAAACCCTTTTCTATCAGCACTGGTTTCATCCACGTCAGCCACATTCAGCAATACATAAACAAGGAATTCTCATGGAGGAAAAAGTTCAGAAGTGTCTTTTTTTCAGTTCACACGTCTCGGGGGTGCCGGTCCTGCCCCTGCCCTCCGGCCAGCCCTGCTGCCTGCACCACCTCTCACCAGTGGCACGTTCTCCTGTCAGTATTTCTTTTATCTTCTCTAGAAAACCCACCCTGAGGAGCATCCTAATTATTTATAGGCGATGCAGTTCACACTTGTCACAACACAAGATGATTTCCCCATTAGCTCAGCACAATGTTAAAATTCCCCTTCCATCACATGCACCACAGCGCTCAGCGAACACTGCTTTATTTCAATATATTAAGTGTATTCTAAAAATCTCTTCTGCCAGGAGACATGGTAATGCTGAAAGCCATGAAGAGCACGCTAAGCTCGGCTTTGTGTTAAATAACCCCACAGGTTAATCAGAGAAATGCTCTTGTGTCGTTAGCAGTGACAACAAGGGGGGAGCAAGGCTTGCACCTCCCTTGCACGCTGCAAAACCGCAGCTGGGGCAAATCCACCCCCAAGCCTCACTGATAAAAATAACTGCAGTTTTGCCACGTGCAGCTCTAGCCAGGGCTGAGCTTGGTGCATTTAATACTCAACAGGAACAGTCTCAGCGTGGGCAGCGAATCATCCCGCAGCAAAGAAGGGGCCACACGGACGGGAAGGGTCTGTGACCACCTCCCCTTGCTGTCATTTGAGCGGCAAGGAAAGCTCCTTTAGTGCTGAGCAGCATGGGGAGAAGGAGCTCTGCTTTCCCCCAGCACCAGGCATGCGGTCACACACTCAGGAACCAGCTCATCAAAGTTGCATCACCTGCATTTTGCTCTGCCCATGAAAGCAAAACACACCGAAAACGGAACATTGATGCTTCTCGTTTAGCAAGCCAGTTAATACCTGTGGCAGGCTGATAAACTCACAACTGCATTTCAGATCCATCTAGTGCACTGCTATCAGCAATTACCAAATCCCTTTTGCTCTCTGTGTGTGCACTGCCGGACATTAGGAAAGGCGAAGTAAGAACATTATTCCAGCATTCCCTCATTCAGCGCAAGAAAAGCAGGTTCCACTTAAGAGCATCATGCACAACAGCCAGGTACATCTGATGGGTTTAGCAGTCTGCAGAGGGGAGAACAGTGATGGGCTTCTAAATCCCTGTTCCTTTTTTTGGCAAACATATAAGTGCAACCCGAGGAAGCCGCAGGACCATTATCAGTTAATGTACTGCAAAACAAAAGGAAATATAAGAGCCAAATGTGCGTGTGAAGCCTCCGTGGCGGTAGCGAGGGCAGCTTGTCATCACTGAATGGAGACCCTGGCCCAGGCCCTGCCAGCCCCAGGCAGGAAGGTTTCGCTTGGGCCACGTTTCCTTCACTTGCTTTATATACATCCTCCTAAAACAGCTCTGTAAACACCGGTGTGATGGCTCGTGGAGCACGAAACTCTTCGGCTCGAGCAGGAAGGCACCTGATCCTTCCCTCCTGTTGAGCCGAGCTTTCGGGATGGCTTTTGTTTAGGAGACTGGCCATATGCACACCCGGAGATAGAGAGGTGCAGAAGAGCAGGCGGCTCCTCCAGGTATAGAGCAAATTTGACGGCTCGGAAGCCTTGTATTAATTTCAAACCCCTCTATTTGCACAGACTGCAAAGCCCATCAAAACCATCCCATTGCCACCTCTGGGATGTAAGCAATGCAGGACGAGGGAGAAGATATGGAAAGGAGACACAGGCAAGACTGGCCTTTAATGCTTAACGGTTTCTCACCTGGAATAACAGAGATAGTTTTCAAAGCTCGGAGAACTCTGAAAGTTCTCAATGCTGAGACATTCCCAAGGTCCACAAACTCTGTGACATATCTGCAATGAGGGAGGTCACACACAAAAAACACAATGACAAAACACACACCGAGAAAACAACAACTACAGACAAAGCAATACATCACTCACAGGGGCCTGTACCCAACAGCTAACACCAACCGGAGGCCGCCTTACCTGGAATTACAGAAATAGTTTTCAAAGCTCTCAGTACCCTGAAAGTGCGCAGAGCTGAAACATTGCCTAGGTTTACAAACTCTGTTATATACCTGCAGAATTAAACCAGAGTTAATGGCACCATTGGGGTCACCTGCCTGTGACTATAGCTGTCTGTTTGCAGGAAACAGCTCGTTAAGTCAAAACGTTTTAGAACTGGCACTGAAGAGAGAGGGAGACGGGAAGTTTCGGGGTGAAAACGGCCTCCGTCTCTCGCTCCGAGCCGGCTGATCCAGCTCTGCCTTCTCTCCTACCCCGCACACAGGAACCCAATGGGATCTCTACAGCAGAGGGTACAACTGCCAAACACACCGGCAGACTCAGCCTCAGTTCAATGATTTCAGGTCAGTTTACTCCTTTGCCCTTCATGTTTTTCATGAAGAGCCATCAGCTTTGGCTTTTCTTACTGCACTTTAATTCTTTGGGCTTTGCTCCCCATGTGCAAGCCACAGTTAGGCGCCCCTATCCCTGTCTTAGAGAGGGACAAACCGGAGGGATGCAGAGGATAACAGCTCTAAAGTGGCCTTTTTGTCACCACCGAGAATAGTTTTTCCTCTGGGCTCTTTGTGGAGAAAAGCAAAACTCAAGTGTTGCTGCTTACGGGCTATTTGCCTTTCTTTGGGCAATGCACAACCTTTGGAATGTCCTTTAAACAGACAACCAAAAGGCAAGGAGCAAAAAAGAGTAGATATTCAGGAAAACCAATACTCTGCGCTGTGGAATCCGGCCAACACGTGGCCTCCTGTCACTGCAAACAAACTCCACTTGCAACTTGCATTTAGCTCCCGGAGCCGCCTACGTTGGCCCCGGGTTTTCACCGGCCTCTGTTGCCTGGGGGAGCCCAAAAATCTGCAGCCCCAAACAAACGCAGGAGAGAAAAAGCAGTCGCTTCCCCAGCGGCCTGAGCTGGAGGACTAAGAAACGGGAAGCCAGGAGGCTTCAGCCTCCAGCTCCGGGAGGAAGCCCAACATCCACAGATCTCCTCATCCTCAGAGCAAGGCACGCTGAGCTAGCACAAGAGAAAAGACCGAGGAGGCAAAAGAAAGTCTTTCCTTTTTGACACTGCTTCTCCACCTGAAACTGGCCGGGAATCGTCCGCCGCAGCCTGGGAAACTGCAGTCCGCAGGAAGGCTGCGGAGGGACGGAGCAGCCACTGGGTTTAGCGACGTTTGGCTCCTAAAGCTACGTTCAACACAGCGAGCGGCCGCTCTGGCACCCCAGACAACCTAAAATGCTCAATGCTACTGTAAAATCACACATTAACACAGGCAGCTATTAGGAAAACTGCCTTTTTTTTGCAGCTGCAGCTCTGCTAATTCCATTGAGCTGCAGTTTAGATCTGTGATTCTAAGTGAAGCTAGAGCTTCCATTTGAAAATTGAGAGAGAAATCTTTTGGGGATTCACTTAAGTTCTCCTTGGTTTATTTTTGCCTTAGACACCCACCCTCTTCCTAAGATGTGATGCCCTCCCACATGTAACAAATACCTGAAATAATCTAAAAATGCAACTTACGCCATCATGATCACACTGAAATCTAGCCAGTTCCATGGATCGCGTAGGAAAGTAAAGCCATCTATACAGAAACCTCTTGCAATAATTTTCACAAGTGATTCAAACGTATAAATACCAGTGAATGTATACCTGTTAAAAGGAGAAGAGAGAGCAGGACTCAGAAGTCTGCAGAAATGTAAGCTTAGTTATGAAATAAAGGTAAACTATAGGCTCTTTTCTAAGCAAAGTGGATATAAAAGACTCCTTGTCCTCATGCTAATGTAAATACAAGCAGGAGAAGATCTCAGACCAGCCAGAAAACAACATTGCATAAGAGTGTTAGAAAGGTACAAAAAGGATTTACTTACTCCACATTCTTCGACCATTCAGGCGGGTTACTAAAAGTCATGAATACACAGTTGGTCAAAATAGTGCACATAATGATCATGCTAAATACTGTGGAACAAAGTCAAGGATCACAGGGATACTGGGGTGGCTCTTCCCATCCACTCCCGTCTTCCCAGGGCTCATGGAGCTGCGGGGTGGCCCAGCCCTCCCTCCCGGCTGGCATTCCAGCCTTCCATGGCCTTGGAAAGAGGAGGGAGGGCTGCTTGGGAGTCGGATCCCTTCAACTCTTCAAAAATAGAGTTTTTCCTCCTCGTCCCCTTCAATCAACAGCTCCCTTGTGCTTGGGACCCCCCTTGCTGCATGTGCTGAAAGAGGAGAGCCTGTTCCCAGCCTCAGATCCCAGGTTGAGCTTGAAGCATTAGAAGATGCAGAAGGGGTTTCCTCATAGGAGATGCAGGAAGCAATTACAGAGCAGCCTCTAAAGCAACAAATGGATCGGTTTCCCTAAGATCAGTTTTAGAGCTGCTACCTAAAACCAAACAGCACAAGCCAGCTCAACTAATGTGCTATTAGTTTTCCTCTTTTCCCTCGCTAACCGGGTGATTCCTCGGAGCGGGCAGAGCTCGCTGCAGCCCAGCAGCGTCTAGGAACAGCTCTGCCACTAGAACCAAGTTTGAGCCATGCCAGAACAGCAAGAAATTAGTCAACATCTCATTATATTTACGGTATCTTCGGCTGCTTCTCCAGATAACGTTTTTGTTGAACCATTTTAACAGCTAGTTCAAGCTCAAGCCTCTCCTTGGAAGCCTGACTTTAAATGGTGGCTGCTCCAATACTTACCAAGCTCCATATATTGGTGGAAGAATTGAGAAAGGTAGACCCAATTTAGCAGGGAATATAAAGGCAATGTTATTTCGTAGGCTGTATCTAAGGGCTATGGTTTTCAGTCAAAATACACATTTCTGCGCCTGCCAGCTCCCAGGGCAGAGGTTTTCCAAGCAGTAAACCAAGCCAAAAGAACTCAGTAATAAAAAAGGATATGAATGTATCAAAATTTTAATAGCTATTCTTCTAAACAGATTAAAAGGACTTAAAATGTACAAGGCAGGTGTGGCACTAAATCGGAAGAGTGTTTTCCCTCTGTTTAGTACTACAAAGGTCTGCAGAGAAAGAAAGAGAGAAAGAAAGAAAGAGAAAAAGAGAGAGTTAATGCATGAAAACCGAAGTATGAATTGTACAAGAAAGACCAACAACTTTAGCAGTAAAAGACTATTTTCTGCTTTTCTAAATAATAGTTTCCCTTAAGATATTCCCATTAGGGTAAAACATACCTACCAGAACACCCTTAGTAATTCTTCTTCAGGCCAGCCCGTTTTACTGGATATTACACAGAGCAGAAGCAAAATCCGCCACCCAAGAGCCCCACATGGGGGTCTGGGCCCCAGAACCATCCTGCCTTCCCCCTGCCTTGCCTCCTAGCAAGGGAAACGACGTCTCCTTAGCTCGTTGGGCTCAACTGGAGCATTGAGCAGCCAAGTGTTTGAGAAGGAAATCTGCGCCAGGTTGTGGTTTAGGGCTGAGCGATATTGGTTATGGTAACCACTAACACCACTCCCAACAAGGAACGCTTTAAAGACAACCTCGGACAGCTCTTGGGTTGCGGCACCGAGAATTACGGATGGGGTTATCCCAGCACGCAGGGATCTGGCAAAAGGCCGGGACTCTTCCCAAGCCGTCCACCACAGAGAGCTCGAGGGCCGCCCCAAGCGAGAAACCAGCCACCTCTGCCTGCCCCATTCACCAAACATCTCCAAATTCTCTCATTTTAGAGGCTCCTCTTGATCTCTAGAGGTCCTTTCCAACCTCAACCATTCTGTGATTCGGCGATCCTGGCCCATGCCTTCTCTGCTCACCCTCCAGCACTTGCTCAACTTGCTCCTTTGCACGTCAGTCACAACAGGGCCTCTCGCTACGACCGTAACGCAAAGAAGAGTCTGCTCCACATCACGCTGGCTCCGAGATCCTCCACTCTAATTCCCCCGCGTTCCCTAGAAAACCTTGGGTACGTCTCCACTTGGCTTTGCAAACCAAAAGAAAAGCCCCCAAAAAGTGCCTGGCAATTGAAAATCTTACCTTCTTTTTCCTTTATGCTGCTGACATATTAAAACTCGGTTTCGAAATGGCTGCATGCACTTCAAATGTTTGCTGGTTCCGCTCCAAGAACATCTTTAAGCCCTTCTAAGATCTGCTGAGGCAAAGCCCCAAATCGGGAGACAGGCAGTACCTGGAGAGTGGCATTTTGCAGTGCTGGACAGGGAGAAGCCTGCGAGAAGCTTCAGTTTGTTGTTGGGCAGCCATGGAAAAGGCTCCATCCAGCTAAGTTTGCTTAAAGTTGGCTGGGTTTTTATGTTTTAGAGGAGCTACAGAGATGCTTCTTGTATAAAAAGAAATACTCTTGAGGAACGAGCTTCATTAAAGCCACTGCATTTAAATTAATTTGCAAAATAACGCTGGAAAGCAGCTCTTTACTGGAGAGCACGACAGGATGGACTGAACGATGGTGGTGGAAGCGTGACCCTGGCCTGCTTCATGCAGGCTCCATGCTGGGCACGAGCAGGAGCGGGCAGAGGCTTTGAGGGGAAAACAGCTCCCCGAGCAGCCCGGGGAACAGATGGGCCATCCCCACAGGGAAACACGACGGCCGCGGGGCGAGAGGGAGAGACACGCGGCCGCCCGCGCAGAGCAGCCCCTTCGTCAGGTCTGTCCGGGCTCATAAAGCTGTGCTTTTTTATACGGAAAATGCAAGATTGGCTTTTCCATCCCTCCCAGAAAGGGGATGCATCTACTGCTTATCAGTATCTTGTTCTTTACCCCAAGCAGCTTGTGGGGGAAGAGTATTTGCCACATTCTGGGCTTCTTTTAACCTCTCGCTTAGAGCACAGTGCAGCAGAAATCCCTGGGGCTTCTGGAGGAAATCTTTTCAATTTAGATCCATATCGAAATACATATCCTGTAAAGATATGTTTTCAAAAAGAAACCCCCCCAAATCCATCCTTCATCCAGGAGGACTGAGGATGTGGTCTGCTTCAGCACGTCGTGCTGCTATCGGTGCTTCGGGAGTGGAGCGATGGCAGGCTCCTGGGCATCGTCCTCGGGCATCATCCCCGGGTATTGCCCGGATCTCCCCGTCCGGAACTCTAGCCCAGCTGCTCCCTGCCGGCCCGCATCCGAACCAGCCCCGCATGCTCCCAGTCACTCCGACCTGGAAGCCAGCTGCAAGTGGCGCCGCGCGGCTGGCGAGCGGGTACACAAGCGCCTGCGCTCTACCAGGATGCCAGGTGGGATACCCAGCAACGTTCCCTGCCTGCTCCTCTTACACCTCCAGGAGGGCAAAAAGAAGTGATGTTGCAGCGACGAGGTCCGGAAAAGGTAATCTGCTTTTGGAAAGGGGATAGGAAATGGCTAGTTTTGGGATGGTCTGAATCTTCTGCTTCTCCCCATCAAGGCTGGCCATAGCACCGGGCCTTTCTAAGGCCACAACCTCACCTTACAAAGCCATGCAAGAAGGCTCCTTGAAGCACATGCTAGAGCCAGGCATGTTTCCCCTAGCCGCTCTTTGATATTCCTGTAATTTTCCCAGTTCTGAACACTCAAGGTGACATTCCGGGCTGGAGGGCGCGCTTCCAAACAGAGCATGTGACTCGGCGAAGTTGCAAGTCACTCTTGGCACATACACCCTGGAAGGATCCTCAGGTGCCCATCTGCGAGCTCTAGGTGACCTCAGACAATCCCACGCCGGGCTCTGACGTTCGAGACGCGTAGGCTGCTCCGCGTGACGGCAGAGCCCCCCAGGCCACCTGAGCTCGCCCGTGGCCGCCCCTCTTGGGATACCCAAGCACCTTCTGCTCCTCCTCGCTGGAGGAACCGCAGGAGCGTTCGCACCTTTCCTTGTTCCGTGGTGTTAGAACAGGTGGCTACAATCCAGCAGGATGCATGGAAGTTGCTTCAGGAAAATGACCACAGCCTGGCTCTGTTTGACAGAGACCCAGGGGCAGAGCTGCTCAACAGAAGCGTCAGCAGGAAGATAAATGAAAGAGAAAGAAGCCTAAAAGCTTGAAAACCACAAGGAAAAGACATATGAAGCCTAAAAGCTGGAAAGTCACAAGAAAAAGACATATGAGTGAGATGATGGAGAGATCCTGATCACCACTGCCTTAAACACCTGTGCTTTGCCATAAGACAAGATCTGGGTGGCACCCACTGCAAGGGGCGCTCACATGGTTGTCTTTCAAGAACTTCAGTTGCACTTGTCCCCAAGGAATTTCATGTGCAAGTATTTGCCTTTTTTTATTACTTATTTAAAATGTTTCAGGTGCCCACAGCAGGTTTCACAGGCCAGTAAAGCTTCCTTCGTATACTGCAGAACAGGAGCTGGAAGGTGATCAAGTCATTCGCAAAAAGATCACGGGAAAAAAACCTCCTTGGTACTTCAATGAAAACAAAAGTGCTAAATTAGCTCCACAATCTTTTCCTTGCGAGCAAATGGACTTTCTTGATTCTGTTAAGAGCCATTACTCCCATTTTGCCAAAAAGAGAAAAAAAAAACTTTGCCAAAAAGAGAAAAAAAAAAAGAAGGAAGGAGCTTGGACAAACTGGTGCCACTCGCAGGGCCAGGTTCCGAACCCGGGCGTCCTGACTCCCAGCATCGTGGTTCTGTTTCTAGGTCGCACTGTTTCTCCTTTAAATATCAGTTAACATGTTGGCCACTGGGAAGTTCAGCGTTGCAGGCAAAATGAAGTTTCAGTTTCCTTAGATAAACCAAGATCACCGTGTCCTCCTGCAAGGAAAAGCGAGCAGCTGATTTGCTCCTATGCGTGCTGCATGTCTAGCTTTAAAAGAAAAGACCTATGATGCAAAGCCTTCCGGCAAATGCTAGAGAGGGGGGAGAAAAAAAATCTTGGAAAACTTCCCATGATTCAAGCAGATTTGCAATTCCTGATGATTCAGAAAAGGGCCTTTTTTTAATAGCCTTAAAGAAAAAGCCTTTGTGGGATGTCACTGTGTATTTGGAGAGGGGAAAAGTAACACACGGCCAAGCTGTGGCCGCCCCGGAGGGGATTGGAGAGGAGGAGAGGCAGAAAATGTTGGTGCTGTGTCCTAGAGAGGGAAGTGCCGGCCGACTCCGCTCCAGCCCCTGAGCCCTGGCTGTGGCCGAGCTATTCCAAACCTCTTGTTTTTATAGGGTAAAAAAGAGACATTCCCAGCGCAGGAGACTGACAACAGGGGAGGATTGAGGGGCTCCCCTCCATCTCCTACTTCTGGGGAGCACTAAGCTGACACGGGAGCCGGGGCTCAGCACCGCAGGACACGGCGGCGCCCATTTTCCTCCTGGCACCGCTCCAGGTTTAGGTTGGAAGCCGGGGGTTCAGTTCCCCACGGACACTGTCCACCTGGAGAGATGAAGCATCCCGCGGCGCAGGCCCGGGCACGTTCCGCACCCACGTTAGGTGCCAGTGGCCACGCGACGCCAGCGACGCTCGGGGAACTGCTCTTCAGTGTGGATCTCTGCTGCGGGCTGCCCATATCGAAGCCAGGCCACCCCAATTCATTTAACCCGGGGAAATATTTCTGCAGTCTCCTTCCTTCTCAGCCAAGCCGCCAGGAGCAGAACAGCCACCCCACGACGGATCCGCCGGGTGCCAGCACCATGTTTTGAGACCCTGCTCTGAGCTGGGACCCGCACTCCTAGCGACGCCGACCCAATAAATAAGCACTAAATCTGCCTAAACCAGCACACGTGCAGCCAACAATCCCGAGCGCGTTGGCAGCCAAGGCCAGGGACGTGAATAACACCCCGTGATCCACAGGGTAACTCCTGAGCGTGACAAGAAGGACCTTCCCCAAAGACATGAAACATTTTGCTGCCCACGACGACTTACCGATGGTTTACAGGACAGACATGGAAGCACTCAAAACTCACAGCTGTCACAGAGACACTCCGACCTCCAGCTCCTCGAGCACGGCTAAGCCTGGGTTATATCCTTCTAGTAATTAGCTTACTTAATTTTGTTTTTATGAAGGAAAGTCATTAAATGAGGCAGCAGAAAAGCAGCTTGGTTTTAAGTCATCAAGACTTCTAGGAAAAATCCCGGGATCGCCCTCTTCCCTGCTTCACCAGCACTGGGGCCCCCTTTTCCATCTCCCGTTCGCTGCTTGCTTACTCACCACTTTCCCCAAGATGCTGCTTCATTTCTTAATAAATTTCTGCAGCAACAAATGCCTCCAGACTCATCACCTTAATTCCCCAGACAGCATTTAGAGAAATAAAAATTATGAAGATGAAAGGGAGTTAAGCAATTCACCTCGCTTTGATTCGGTCCCAATTCCTCCCCTTTGTTTTGTTACGACCAAATTGCGACTGAACCCAGTGCAAGAGATGAAATACACACTGAACGTGTTACCTTTCTGTTAAATCCTTCCCCTGGAGGTTAAAAATTGTCATGTTTGGACAAGTTAATCTGGTTTTAGACCTTGTTCTGCCATCTCTACCCAAGTAGTTGCTTAAAAGACTAGTCCGATAATCTCTAATTTTGTTAAATAGGATAATTGTTTGGAAGGCGTACAAAGCACAAGAACAATACTGTTAAACCAAGAAAAAAAAATATATACACCTAAAATAAAAGCCCTATCGAAAGACTCGTTTGTCTTCTGTTTAAACCACACTCAAACCTGCAACTTCCTATGCAAAAAGACGGCTTAGTGCCTTCATTCCTAGTGCGATGCAGACTCACTTTCTGGGTCATATAATAAGGGTCAAAGTCCTCCAGTGGTACAGCAACCAGGCCTTTGGGGATGTCCCCGTAGATGAAAGGCAAATTCTTCCCCGCCTCAAGGTCACTGTTTGGTTTGGGTTTGCTGTCTTCATCGTCGTCCCGGTGGCTGCTGTCTTGCTTGGGGCGCTTCTTCTTTTCTTCTGCGATGCGCTTCTCGATGTTAGCCAGAGACTCCGGAGTGAAAGGTTTAAAACTCTCAGGGCCTGGTGGTGCGAGCAGCCGCGCTGCCATCTTTTCATCCTGCAGCAGCTTCTTTAGTTGTGTTGCAGCCCGGACACGTCAGCTCTGCAGGGGGGCAAAGAGCACAGGCAGGACAAGCGTCAGGCAGCGCAGGGGCACAGGGACAACGCGAGAGCGTCGCGGCCGCCCGGAGCCAAGGGTCCCCAGGGAGCCACTGGCAGGTGCCAATAAAGCTCGGAGCCGGCGGCAGGGCCTCCCAGGACGAGCGCTCGGCCCTAGGGCCGCCAACGTGTTCCTTGGTGCTTTGGACACACCAACTCGCCATCACTGCACATAAGATCTTGCCCTTCCGTTTACAGGCGCAAATCCAGCAGGGCTCCTATTAATGTGACATGGAATAATCTTTAAAAGCTTTTCAGGAAGTACAATGGCCCTTTATTAAGGTTAACCCCGTGCAAGACGTGGTGTGGACGAGTCTTGTGTCACCCACACTGCATGTGGCCTTGGGACGGGCAGGGCGTCTGAGTCCTCGCGTCGCCCAAACCAGCCGCCTTGGTATTGCCCAAAAAAACCACCCTCGCGTCGCCCAAACCAAGCGCCTTGACGCCGCCCAAACCAGCCACCTCTACAGCCCTCGGCCCCAAGGACGGCACCTACCAGCCCGGCAGGAGCTCCCCATCCCCGTCGAAATCCGGCAAAACGGAGGCGAGGGAGGGCCCGGCCTCCCCTTGGGCCTCCCCAATCCCTCCTATCCAGGGCTTTATTCACGGAGCCAAGAAAACCTCCATATGGATTTTCCTCCTTATGTAACAACAGGGCTGGAAGGCTTTTCCTGTCAACTTTAACAGGTATTTCCGGAGTAAGTGCTCAAAAAGATGGGAAATGGGGAAAGAAAAGCCCAGTGTCTTGGTCGTATTATCTCCAGAAACATCACAGAATCGTCTGCTGATATTAAGGAAAAATTAATTTATTCTATTCTTGCAGCATTTGCATGCATTTAATTACCAAATTTCCCACATACTGTGAAACTATATAGCAGCGTTGGGGATGTGGTCTAATTGAATGGCACAGATAAATATGCAAGGCCTGAATTTAGAAACCAAAGTAGCTCAGGGACACAGGAGCATAAAAAAAGAGGGAAAAAAAAAAAAGGAAGGCAAAACTGCATGTCTTATTTGTAAGCACAACTGCCCAGCCGGGAGCGGCCAAGGAACCTGAGCACCCCTCCAAAGCGGGTGCCCAACGCATGCTCCGAGATCGCAGCTCTCCCATGGATGCCTGCACTTTCCTGGGATGCTTCAGCTCTCTGGCTCTCAGGAAAACTCCTCTCCTGCAGGAGCGTTTGCAAAGGCTCCGTCTGCTAATAAATCACGGGACACGTTGGATGCTGCCCCGAAGAAGGTCGCCCCGGCGGCTGCTGCCCCTGCCTATGGCGGAGCCTGAAGGACGCGACCGCTTGAGCTTCGGGCGCCGCTATTTGCTCCTACATCCGCGACTCGCTCCGTGTCACCCGCCCTTCTCACCGCTTGGGAATTCCTTCACTGCCCTGACTAAAGTGGCTTTCCCAGCGTATTATCCCACAGTAAAAGCAAGGACAAAATTAGGGTGTCAACGGGAAGCAATTTACCGAGCTCCTTCGGGCAGAGCCGCGTGGCAGGTTTTAGACCTTCCCATGGACGGCCGGTCGGGCTCTGCAGCTCCAACGGCCCCCGCTGCCCTTTACCCCTCGCTCGGCAATAAGGGACATCATTCCCTGGGATATTCCAGATCCAGCGGTGTTTCAGAGGGGTGGTACCAGCCACACGAGCAGCGAGCCCTGGAAACCGCCCCTGCGGAGCGACCCGGTTGGAAGGAAAGCAAATTCCGGGAACAACAACTTTTCACATGGGCATCCAGGAGCATTTCTGTATTTCTCAGTGCCTACCAACGACTTTGAGCCATCCAGAAGGAGGGAAAAACGGGGGATTCTGCTTCAAGTGCAGAAGCATCCACTGAAACCAAACAGAAAATGTCCCCCAAAGCAGCTGCAGAGGGAGGGCATCTCGGTGCATCTGCTCCTTGGGTGAATTCGGTCTCTAATCTGCTTATTTCAGTAAAACTCCATTTCTGCAGCAGGGGCAGAGCCAAGAGGACGAGCTGATTTCCTCCCTCTTCCTTTTTGCGCATCCCAGTATTCGTTATGAGGGGGTATTTAAAAAACACTCAGTGATACCTAATTCTTTGCTCTTCTTCAATTTAACAGCAACACCTAAAGATTTTTTTTTGTCCAGATCCCGTGTTCACAGATCAGGCGGACATTAAACTATCAGAATGTTGAAGAAGTCCCAATTTAAATGGAAATAAAGAAATACATAAATTTTCTCTGCAGAGACAGATGCAGGGAGGGGACAGCACCAGGAATGAAGTGCTGCCGTTGAGCGTTGGCAGCAAATCTCCCAGGGACTTCAAGGAGTCCAAAACTTGTCCCAAGAACCTGAAGTTTAATGCACAGAAACCCCTGGGCTCTCACTGCCTATTTACACACACAATCTTCAGAGACCGGAGATTTTACACCCAAAAAAACGCACCACTGAGGTGTCCACTTACTAAGAACTAATTATTTTCACAAATGCTCCCAGCAGTCCACTTAGTGGCGCGTTATGAAATGTTCTACTAAATTATTAAAGCTGATTGTCCAAATAAATTGAAAAACACTTTTGAGGCAATATCCTCACTTTAAGACATTTCTTTGTATATTAACTTGCATGATTCAGTCGTTCACAGTGTGTCTTTCAGTTCCTTCAGAACAGAGCCCTTCCATAAGGAATTTTAACAACCCATACAGAGACACATGGGTTGGCATTTGACCATGACATCTTAGAGCAGAAGAGAAGACATCAGTCTAGATGAACCGTCCTCTGAAATACCATTGGATGACACCCTAAAACACCTGGGAAACTTAAGAGTTTAACCAAAAAGAGCTTAACTGAAAGACTTCAGTGTTAGTACTGAGGGTGTTTTAAATCCCCATCAGCAGCGACTTCTCTCATGTCACCCAGCAAGTTATGAGAACTAAAAATAGCTAAACCCAGAGCTCCAGCTCCCCGTCTTCGAGGGTGCTCAGAGCTGACTTGCATTTATCACCAGCACGCACAGGAACCCAGAGATTCACCCCGCCGGAGTAGTCCGAGACGCAGCACTCAACCCTCCCTTCCTACAGGCTGAGCACAGAAGGGTCCAAAATAGGTGGTGCCTAATAATTGAAAGACACCAGCACAGGGCTTGGAAGACCTAAATTTAATTCCTTGCTCAGAATTTAATTCCTTGTTCGAGTCATTTAGCCTATTTGTGACCCACAAAAGAGGGGCAAGGTTATTCTCTACGGTAAGTTTGGAGGAATTGAAGGCTGCAAAGCGCTCAGATGGACCCCTAATAAACTGTACAAAGATACAAATACATTAACAAAACGCAAGGAAAGGGAAATAGCCATCTCCAACTCCTCTGTTACACAACAGATCCTCATGATTTTGGCTGCGTTCCGGATTACAACCCGTGCAGGCCTCAGTCGTGCCGTCTTGGTGCAGATCACACCCAACTTGGCGAGACCCCTTCCCCGAGGGTTAAAAGGCGGGCATTTATCATCCAGCATCCTCTTTTTGGGGTACCTGGGTGAAATTTCACTCCCGGCGAAGGGCCTGTGTGTCACCAAGTGCCACCTGAATGGCTGAGGACGGGCTGGACATCCAGGCACGGCTGCAGGTCTATCTAAGAGCAGTCCTGGGAAGCATAAGCAATAATGCACCTATACTGAGATACGTATAATGCATGTATCGAGAAAGAAAAGGAGAAAGGTGATGGTTTTTAGGCTTTTCCAAGATTTTCCATTCTCCTTCTGTAGCAATGCATCAGGAGCAGGCTTTATTTATACGCCTAAGAGCACTGCTTGCAAAGTCAATGATGTCTTATTATACGCTGCTTCACAATGACGAACACCAGAGCTTTTTTTTAAAAAGTCTCCTCCTGAAATTAACTGCTGAGATTTTATTTTCAATGATAAAAACCCCTCACGCCTTACCGGCGACACAGGAGCAGCGCGAGCAGCACGAGCAGAGCATGCAGGTCTTCAATGGCAAAACTTTGCTTTCTAAAATGGCTACTCCTAGAAAAGAGAGGAACCCTTTCCTGGTTTGCTGCAGGCCTCTTGCCGCTTACGATATGCTCTGTGCTGATGTGCTCCAGCAGGCGGGGATAACGCTTCCCGATAGGAAAAGCCTGGGAGAAGGACAGAAGTCAGGGAAACTCTGGAGCAGGAGCCAAAGCCACTTCCCTCCCAGGACAGAAGATCATGTGAGAAGTTGGAAGTTTCTCTCGAGTCTCGGATATGGTCAAGGGGGAATTTTACCAAATTATCCTGCAGTGGGGAGCAACGTACTCTGTACTCGTCCTCTCCCGCTTGGAGACCCTCCACGCTGCCTGCAAGAGCCTGGGATAATGTAAAGGCGACTCCAAGCCTGTGAGGAACGGGCTTTCCGAACCCCCTTTGCTGAGGATGCCAACCAGAAGGACAACTCGAGCCCATTTCATTGGAGGTTGCGAGTGGATGCCCATTCTTACACCAGGGACCAGACCGAGATCACCAGCGTGGCCGCATGGGTCAAAACACCAGGAAATTTCTTGTAAATTTACTGGTTTTGCCATTCCCACCAGAGCGCCTGGCCGCAGAGCAGCCTGCTCTCCCCTCCGCTGCCTTTGCTACAGAGATTATCCCACCCATGTCCTCTCGCCCCGGCCGAGCACGCCGGCGGGTTGTCGAGCCAGCGGCCGTTGAATTCAATGACAGCGGCGAGCGCTCCGGCAGGAAGGCGATCGATAGTGAATGGAAACCATGTGACCGCGCGAGCACCGGCCGCCCCGGGAGCCACTGGCCTCCAGAGCCGCCCGCGTCCCACTCATTGAAGAGCAGCGGGTGGCAGCCAGCAAGAACCACCGCGCTGGTCGGCCTGCCCGCAAAGGCACGCGAAGCACCCGCCAAGGAGGGCTGCGGGGCGAGCCCCTGGGGCAAGTGGGCGACCCCGGCTTTTAGGAACCCTGGCGGCGCCGCTTTGCTCCCCGGTGTCCCCGAACTCGCACCCGTGCCGCAGTTCTGCACCGTGCTCCTGCCGCGGGCTCCGTCCGGGGACCCCCCGCGCCCCCGCCGGTTACATAAGCGGCTCTGGGGCCGGGGCGGCCGCCGCGCGGTGCCGGGCCCGGCTCCGCTCCCGCTCCCGGCCGCTGTCCATTTCAGCACCGCGGGACA
>VZSG01000982.1:47990-74972 GCA_013398315.1 Nothoprocta pentlandii
CCCCACAGGCTCAGGGAGCCCCCAGCGGGGCCAGGGAGTCGCTCTGTGATAAGGGAGCCCCTGCCGGGCTCGGGGAACCCCCATCTGGTCCCGGGAGCCACCTTGGGATGAGGGAGCCACCTCAGGCCCCCCGCCAGGCCCAGAGAGCCCCCACTGGGATGAGGGAGCCACCTCAGGCCCCCCACCAGGCCCAGAGAGCCCCCACCGGGCCCCAGCGGCTCCCGCTGGGTCAAAGGAGCCGCCTCGCGTCTCCCACCACAAGGGAGTCCCCACCGTGCCGCAGGAGCCACCTCGGGGCACCCTCACCAGGCCCTGCGAGCCCCCACTGGGTCAAGGGAGCCGCCTCGCATCCCCAGCCACAAGGGAGACCCTGCCGGGGCCCGGGGAGCCCCTGCCGGGTGACACCCCGCACGGCCCCCAGCCGGCGCTGGGACCCCTCACCCAGCTCCCCAGCAAGGCCCCTCGCGTGTCCCCGTCACCCCCAGCGGCCTCATGCCACGGATCAGCTCCTCGTTCCCCCCTTGATGTTCCAAGGGACACCCTCCACATTGGGGCGGGTTTTGGGGGGAGGCATCACTTTGGGCATGCAGGATGCCATCAACAACTTGGAGGCAACAAACTATCCGCTGACCTACACTAAAGCAGCGTTGTACTTAGCACATTTATAAGAGGTTTCCTTTCCGCAATCAGCCCTGCTCCTACCCAGCACCGGTTCTGGCTCCTTTCAGCAGAGCATTAGCAGTTTCCAGCATAACTTAAGGCCCAGAAAGTTTAGCCGAAGTGTGGGACGGCAACGGGGAGTGAAATCCTTCAGGCTGGGCTCTCCCTCCTGCGCGGCCGCCCGGCCAGGCGCATCCGGCTGCTCCCATCACACCCACGGATAGCTGTTCTCCAGGGGAGCAGTAAGAACACTAATACCCGAGGTTGCAAGGGCAGGTGCAACTTCAGAGAGTTGGGTTACTTCAAGGCCAAACCCAAAGCCGTTGCGTGTACATTCAATAAGCTGCTGCTGAAAGATTTGAGAAAGCTGAGGTCCAAACTGGCCTTGCTGAAGCTCGGTTCTCACTAAGGCTTATGTTTCTAAAGGGATGCAAAACAAACACTGAAACATACACTGAAGCACGGGGAAAAAAAGGCCTACTGATAATAAACTGCCAGGAAACAAGACAGCATCTCCCAAATAGAGGTTTTGGGGGAGTTCAAACAGCAGAGCCAAGTCTGCTACAGAGCAAGGCCGGGATGGGGATGGCTGCCCACAGCATGGCAGTAAGTCCCCAGCGCGGGTGGCGAGACCAGGGCGCAGCGTCGCTCCCAACGGAGCGGCCAACGCACCAAAAATACATCCTGCAAGGACGCCCCAGGGCCCCTGGGTGTTGTCACAGCCTGCATGAGGTAGCTCCGAGCACGTGGCTTGAAGAAGTAAGTAGGTCAACGCTCATCTGTCGAACGGTCATAACAAAAAATACAAAAGGACCCTAATTGAGCGGGTCCCAAAGGCCTCCTGGGGACTGCGCTGCAGATGATGCCCATGCAGCTCAGCATGATGCCCATGCGGCTCAGCACAATGCCCATGTAGGGTCGCAGTTCTACAGTTCAGCAGGCACCTGTGAGGCACACAGGCTACCTGTGCTTCCCCAAGAGCCCCAGGGTGCACTTAGAGCTTTGCTTTTCATAAGCCCCGCACAAGCAAACCCAGCTGGAAGGACCAAGTGCCCCAAGCAGGCTGTTCCACGTGGATAGCTAGGGAGATGGCTCTAGCCTAGGCACCGCCTGCTAGCTCAGCTCCTTCACAAGGCAAGCGCGGTGCGCTCTTAACCAAAGCCAGTATCCAGCACGGGTTGATGAAGTTGAGCTGGGAGCAGGCACCGCCTCCTGCCGCTTTAAGCTGCAGTTCGGAGGGCGGCCAGGAGGACACAGACACATCCGGGTCACGGTGGCCACGCTGGCTGCCTCCGTGCCGATGCTGCTCATCTCCTGCCTCCAGAGATGCATCCAGCTCGTCCTCCTGCCCGTGTATGTACTCGTCTACCTGGGCATATGGGACGCCCTCTATAAGAAAGTTTTTCCCTACATCATGGCCAAGCTCGCACCACGCTACAACCACAAGGTGCGCAAGCAGAAGCAAGAGCTTTTCAGCAACTTGGAACAATTTGCAGGCCCTTCGGGCCACCTCAGGCTGCTGGAAATTGGCACAGGCACCGGCACCAATTTCCAGTTCTACCCCGCAGGCTGCCAGCTCACATGCACCGACCCGAACCCCAACTTCGAGCAGTTCCTCCGCAAGAACCTCTCAGAGAACCTGCACCTGCAGCTGGAGCGTTCGCTGGTGGTGTCGGGGGAGGACCTGCGCCAAGTAGCGGCGGGCACCATGGACGTGGTGGTGTGCACGCTCGTGCTGTGCTCCGTGAGCAGCGTGGAGCGCGTCCTGCGCGAGGTCCTGCGGGTGCTCCGGCCGGTAAGCTGCGGCAGCGCCATGGGGGTGATCCTGCGCTCCCTTCCTAATTCCTTTCCCTGTCAGACCCTATTCCTTGAAACCTTTCCTGACAGGCAAAAAGTGAATTTCTTCACTTTATCATGCTGTAGATCCCTGCAGACCCTTCTGCAAGAGGAGAGCATCTGCCCCATCTCGCACAAGCACCACAATCCAGCAGGACTTCTGGGCTGCACGGTGAACATTTGAAGGAGATTTCTTTGGTGCTGCTTCACCTGCAGGTGGAAGAACTGGTTCCTCCTGCTTTCCCTCTCCTCCTTAGTCCCTGCCCAGGGCACTTCGTTGCTGAGGCGCTCAGGGACAGTGCTCAAACAGGGCACCAGGGTAGTTGCAAAAACTCTGAGACCAGAATTCTGTGGGGAGCAGGAGCCGAGCGGGACCAGGTGACAATTACGGCAACAAAACGGTAGAAGTGAGAGCCACGAAGGGAGAGGAGCAGGGAGCAATGGGGATTCTAACACGGGTAAAAGATTAACCAGAATTTCGGTCTGCAGGTGCCCTGCACCTTCACTAGCAACCACTCTTGCCTTTAGACCTCATCCACCTGAGCAGGAACTAGCGCTCGCATCTAAGTGTAAAGTGTAAAACGCCACACTTCCACATACTTATTTCTCCTGCCAGTTACCTCAGAATAACTGAGCAGGGTTTAACTTTAACTTAAGGTCAATCATATCCACGTGGTTAAATCTATGCAACAGGTCAGAACTTTCCTCTGTAAATAAGAATTCATCCCCACTTCCCTCCCCAAGGAAAGCCAGGACACTCCTGCAAAGCTGAACTGGGGAAGAGGGAATAAGATCATCCCCAACTGAGGAGGGGAGGGAAAGACCGGCTCAGCTTGACTTCTCTATGGGGATCCATTAGGCTGCCTTTGCCATGATGAAAAGGTTCACTTGCAACCCTGGATTTGCCTTTTATCTGCTGTTTCTGAACACTGAAAGCCATTGAACTCGCAAAAGATCCACTTAAACAGAGGGAGAATGATAAGCCCTGAGGAGCTGCAGCACCTCCCCTCCGGGACACAGGGCTGCAGCTCTCCTGGCTTCATGCACAGTAAGAAACGAGCCTTTTTAATTGCTGGTACGCAGGGTAAGCAGCTTGGTTGATCATGTTTAAGAATCAAAACTCAGCAAAGTGGCTTGTCCAAGATGGTGCAGGACAGCTGGGCAGAGATAAAAACTGTGTGACAGCAATCCCCAACCTTTGGCCCCTACTGCCTTTTGCAGAATTTCTAATTGCCCTTATCTGTAAATAACGAATGAGCCAGTTAAAAAAAAAAAAAAAAAAAAAAAAAAAAAAAAAAAAAAAAAAAAAAAAAAAAGCTACCTTGTGTACAGATGGAATGGGAAGCATGCAGAGATTTCACTGCTCAAACATGAATCCACCCTGCACAATCTCTAGGAAAGGAGACCACTCTGCAGGGAGGTGAAAAAAAGGCAGCCTATTTGCTAAGTAGTAAGTAATAAATTTTGTCACACAGAGTGAAAGTCCTTTTTGTATCTTTTATGGCCTTGTTTTCCAGGGTGGAGCGTTTTACTTTTTGGAGCACGTGGCTGCAGACCAATCCAGCTGGACCTACTTCTGGCAAAAGGTCTGTGAGCCAGCCTGGAAGTGCTTTGGAGACGGCTGTTCCTTGAGCAGAGAGACACAGAAAGATCTGGAGAAAGCCAGCTTCTCCGAGCTGAACCTGAGGCGCATACATGTCCCTCCAAGCTGGATTCCTGCCAGTCCTCATATCATTGGATACGCAGTAAAATAAATGGCCATGAGCACAGAAGGACACAGAGGCCCTTCAGTGGCTCTCTTCATACTTTCTGTGGAGGACTTTTCACTGGATAGTAGCCTTAAAGTAAACTCATATACAGAACCTAGTACTCAGAATAAAAACCTGGAAAAACTTGCTGAGCCTCCACAACTTGTTCAAGCAGGAGTCACACTCTTCTATTTGTTAGGCAGGTTTCTAGCAGAACTGTGGCACAAGGACCAAGTAAACTGGAAACACAGAGAACGTGTTTCACTGCAACACAAAGTAAAGGAGTCACCATCCAGGAGCTGAGAAAGGAAAGAGGAAAAGAGGGAGCACAGCAGTGCCAACAAATATAGAGAGCTAACTTTCTTCGAGTAGCAGAGACTATTACTCAACCCCTACGATTTCAGATTCAGGACACATACATAATAGATACAGCATCAGCACAAGCATTTTTCTTCGTGTCTTCCCATCACAAAATACCCCTAGGAGCCAGTGTTCCTCCTCCTGCACCAGTTGAGGCCTCCCTTACTGGGCTGTTTATTCAGGGCAGTGCCCATCACAGCACCAGTTTGCTCCCCAGAGCTTCCCCTGCTCATGAGATGCCACTGCCATCAGTCAAGGTTCAACTCGCAACCTGTGAAGCCAAAGACAGAATTCCTCCTTATGTTTGGGGAAAGGTCTGATAAATCTGATGGCAGAGGTTTCATTTCACCTGCGAGATGGTCACTGCTGAGCCCTGCAGGCTCTTACAGCCCTTTCGATGCACTCTGCTAAGTTAAACCTATGCTTAAACTCTTCGTATTCTACCCCCCCTTGGGTCCAGATTACACCATTAAGGTGTCAAATCTTTCTTAAAAGCCACGTGTTTCATTAGGAGCGTTTTCCAGATAAACACCCCTAGGACACCAAGAGGAGACACTGTTCTCTTGGCCACTCTTTAGTAGTTCTCTTTGATTTCCCACAGTAAAGCACCTAAGCATTAATACCTAGAGCAAAGGATTTTTAAGGAAAGACTGCCCATTTTGTGCTCCACACACCTCCAAGCAGTCTACACAGAAGGGAAACCTGAAGTACTTTGCACTGTTCAGGCTTGTTTCTCTAAGGCAGTTACGCCACGGTGAAGTCAGGGCAACCAAGGCAGTAATAAAGCAGTTCAGTAACGCTGCTTTTCTGGGCTGGGCACTTTATTTGCTTCTTACCACCAGAGGGAGGCGGCAGCAACTCGGACAAGGAGGCTCCCTCCCGCTCAGCAGAAAAACAAACCTCTCCAGCGCAGCTCTTGACAGAAGTGTTTGAACGTGGTCTCTTAAAGCCCAGTGGTGCAAACAGCTCCCTGCCCCATTCCTGGGATCACTCAAGGGTGCAGCTAAACCCAGCAGCCAATCTGCACTGCTGCTACTAACCCCTGTGGAAAAACGCCTGTGATGGCAAAGTTTTACAAAAGGCATTTAGCATAAAATGGACTGCACAGTGTCAGCTCAGACTTAATAAAAGCTATTAGAGACAGTGACTATTGAATCAATCTATTGTTTTACCTTTGGTCCATGATTTCTTTCAAAGATCTGAAAGGTAACTGAGAAAAGCAAGTTTATTCACCACAATGGAGCCCACGACCACACTCCGAAATGTTTTAGATTCCCATGAAGTACCAAGACTGAAAACAGCTGCTGCAGAGAAAGCATCCAGCGAGCAGCTGACTTGCTTACCCAGCTACTTCAGACACATAACACAAGGTGGTAAAAATCTTAAATATATGTGTTTTAACCAAAATATTAATGCAACAAAGTGAAATATCTATAGCAGACCTGGAGTTCAGATCAACTTCCCACCACTCACTGAAAACAAGATATGGTTTCTTTAAGAGATACAAAGTGTAATCTGAAACTGCTGAACACCAGATTAGGGCGAGTGATGACAATTTGCCAAAAGTTAAGTACAAAGATGTACTGTCCAGTTTATCTAGGTTACTTAACAGACCGGCAGCTCCTTTTCTGCCAGAGCTGGGATGCAACAGTAACCATTTGGCAAGCAGGGCTGTTTTCCCCTTTCTCGCCTGTGACTGGACTTTAAAATCAGCTTTGAAGAAAAGTCCACTCGATCGATACGACGAGTGGCACGGCAGGAGGAACGCAGCAAGTACACAAACGCTGCTCCACGCTTCAAGGGCTCCAACACACAGAGAGCTCTGTGCGGCACAGACCTTCTGCTCGCACGCTGGCCACGATGGACACCAGTGTTCTCCTCTTGCGCGCCTGCTTCGCGCTGCTCGCCATGCCCATCTACCTGCTGTCCTTCCTGGGAATATGGAAGCCTTTCTGCAAGAAAGTATTTTTCCCTTACTTCCTCGAGAAGCTTTCTGCAATTCACAACAGGAAAACACACAAGCAGAAGCAAGAATTGTTTCGTAACCTGCCTGAGTTTGCAAGTGCCTCAGGAGGGGTGAAGCTGCTGGAGATCGGGACCGGCTGTGGCGCTAACTTCCAGTACTACCCACCTGGCTGCAGAGTGACATGCACCGACATCAACCCTCACTTCCAGCAGAGCCTTACACAAAACATGAAGCAGAACCAGCACCTCCACTACGAGCGTTTCTTAGTAGCTGCAGCAGAAGATCTGAGCCAGGTGTCCAGCGGCTCTGTGGATGCGGTCGTTTGCACTTTAGTCCTCTGCTCCGTGCGGGATGTAGACAGGGCGTTGAGAGAAGTTCTGCGAGTGCTCAGACCCGTGAGTATTTGAAAAAGTTTTATGTTATTTCTTTTATTAGTTTTCACAGAGGCACCACACCAAAGCAAAAAGTCGCCTTTGAGCTTTACAAGTCAAACCCTGTTTATTTGCACAGTAAAATGAGCTTTGCAACCACCTTGCAATGCTAAATGGTGCAAAGCAGTAGAACAGACTGGGGAGCCTGTCTTAGCTCAGCAAGAAAAGTAACACAATGAGTAAGTAGAGCTGTCACACACCAGATTTTCTTTTGGACAGAAGGGGGAAGCTCTCTGATCAAGACTGAAAGTCTGTGTTTTAAATAAACTGCTTTAACCTCTTAGAACCCTCCTATATGACTAAAGCATCTAATTAAATGCCTTTATTACCTGCGCTGTCCCATATGAATTAAGGATTCAAAAAAGACCTTTTTTCCCTTTTTTTTTTTTTTCCTCCTCCAACAGAACTTCAGCCTTTAAAATGTTATTTTCAGCACAATCCTTTGGGTTGCCAAAAACCCAGGGAGTTCTAGGAAGGTTTATACATTTCACCTAGTTTCTTCTGAAGCATGTCATGCCAGCGACTATAATTTAAACAATAAGGCAAAGAACAAGCTATTGCTATAAGAACAAAGGGATCAAACAAGCACATCTTTCATCCTC
This sequence comes from Nothoprocta pentlandii, assembly GCA_013398315.1. NCBI lineage: Eukaryota > Metazoa > Chordata > Aves > Tinamiformes > Tinamidae > Nothoprocta > Nothoprocta pentlandii. The sequence goes on from VZSG01000982.1 coordinate 55,594, forward strand.
TCAGAATAAGCGTTTTGAACCCCTTCAAGTTTCCTGCTTGTATTAATTCCAACTGACACTTCAGAAGGAAAAAAAAAAAGCTGGCAGGAAAGGAGTAGAAAGATGGTGTTGAAGTGAGCGAGTTGCATTTCCCATGCACTGAACCGCATTTGAAGAAAGGTGTGTTGGGGAGGGAGGGCGGTGTCTGCTGCGTGCCCATTCCTCCCGTGATATTCTAAGACGACTTTACTTCCCCAGGGTGGCATTTTCTATTTCCTGGATCACGTTGCTGCGGATCGCTCTAGCTGGAGGTATTTCTGGCAGCAGAGCTGCTTTCCAACTTGGAAACTCGTGTTTGATGGGTGCTGCCTAACAAGAGAGATATGGAAAAACCTAGAACAGGCCAACTTCTCTGAACTGAAATTGCAACACATTAGTGTTCCTATGGCTGGGACACCTATCAAGCCACATATTATTGGATATGCGGTGAAGTAATTCACGTTGCACCATAGCCTTCTCCCCTTGACATAGTCAAAGCAGCAAAACGGTATATGCTAACCTAAATAGTCGCATCCACATCAAGATGATTGAACTTCAGCTATCTTTATGTTTCTGCTTTAAACATCAAATGAGGAAGAGCTTCAGCTTTCTTAAAAATCTTGGAATAATTATGTTGATCACAGGCTTTACAAGTAAAGAATCAGAAACTGGTCCTCTGATGTCTCGATTAACAAAAATAAAGCAGATAGACCTGTGCATATGCTAAGCCTTGGATGGAGTGCTGTTTGAGACCAGGCGCCAGAATCGCCCAGGCAGAGGGCAGCTCGAGAAAGGCTTCGCTATCGCGGGGTGGCCATAGACACAAGCGCACACACACGCTCCTACCCCTCCGTATCTTACCTGCAGTTTTGAAATGAAGCTGATGTGCTACAATAGCAGCAAAGAGAAAAATAATAATAATTACCTCCATACTGCGGGAAGCCTCAGGTGGTGGGATGCAGGGGATTCCTCTGGGCACTCCCAGGCCAGTTCCTGCTGCAGAGGAGCTGGCGGAGCGCAGCATGGTGGCACAGTCGAGGAGGGGGACACTCAGGGATGACTTCAGGACAAACCACCACACTGACAGGCTGCTTCCCATCCTGCCAGCCCCGCTCCTTCTCCCTTCTCCACACTCTGCTGTCACAGCGTGCTCCCAACACATAAGGCTGCCAGGCAGCCATGAGGCCCTCAGAGGCAACTGTTGCCTAAGCCACAAATACCCACAGGCCAGAAAGACTCCCATTACAAGACAGGAATCTCAGTATTATATGTCCACTCACTCAGGCAGAGCTGCAGAGCCCAGCTGGGAAGCTGCAGAAAAGGCGGCGCGGAGCCAGCATGTCGCCCCCTCAAGCACCTCGCCGCCATTAGCGGCCGTTAGCACGTCACGTGCCCCACCACAGCGCCGCCGCCATTTTGTCCCGTCGAGGCAGGATGCGGTCGAGGCTCCCCGTTGCCTCGCTGCTGCTGCCGCTCCTGGCGGGCACCGTGCCCGGTGTCCCGGACCCCTGGAGCTCCACGGAAGGTAGCGCCGCTCCTCCAGGCGCTGAGGGAGAGCAGCGGGCGTCGAAGCGGCGGGCGCGGGCAGGTCGGGGCGCGGCGGCGCCTCGGCGGCCGCGCGGGGAGACTACACTTCCCATGAGCCCCCGCGCGGCGGCGGGAAGCTCCACCCGGGCGGGCGCCATGACGGTGCGCTCGCCTCAGCGCCTCAGAGTGGGAGGGAGGGGAAAAACACGCAGGGGATGCCCCGCATACGGAGCACATCCCCGAGTAAATAATGAATACCACCAGTTTTACCTCAAAAAGCGACGCTGCCAGCTCGCTGAAGCTGCCTTTCTGTGTGACGGAGGTGCTGCTGCTCTCTCTCTTGCAGAGTGCGGAAAGCAGCTGCTCTCGGATCCACTCTGGGGCACGCGGATCGTGGGCGGCCACGAGGCGCCAGTGGGAGCCTGGCCGTGGCTCGTGAGCCTCCAAGTCCACCAAATTGGACTGAGCTTTAAGCATGTGTGCGGTGGAGCTCTGGTTACTGAGAATTGGGTGCTGACAGCCGCTCACTGTGTGTTGCAGAGGAGGTACGTGTGCATCCAAAACTTCCATTTATCAAGTGTGAGGTGGGCACAGAATGGAGAAGCATCAGCTTTAGAAGCACATAGTTTGATTTGGAATGGCTGTATCTGGAAAAAAAAATCAATGAAATGGAGTCCTGCTAATGTAGATAAGGCAGAAGCAAATTATCTAACTCCTGTCTACTGAAATGCCCGTAGGTGGTAACAGAAGACCCAAAACACCCTTTACTTTTCTGCAGCTGCCATGCTGATTAACTTTATAAGCCTTATACCTAGAACAATTCTGCTGTATTTGGGTCATTTACCAACTGTTGTCTTTACTGTAGCCTTTCTAACAGTTGAAAAGTGTTCATGTTTGTTGATGCAAGCTGATAGTGATTGTGTTGCCCTTGTTGACATAACTGTGAGGGAACCCGAGCGGCCAAAATCCCTCTAAACTTGGAAACATTAACCATCATAACCAGTTTTTACTGTAACCATCTGCCAGGAGTTTGTTAGATCCATCCGCTCTTTGTTTCTGTAGTGCACTTCCACAAGCATGGATCTGTAGGCACATTTTAATAGAAATAATCAACATTGTTTTTATCTTATACTAAAGAATTTTGGATATTAGTCTGAATTTTATAGCCTGCCCCATTCTCCATTACAGGTCAAATTCAATTACTGTTTAATATCAACCCCCCTCAACAGGCTTGTAGAGGAACTAGGCCTGAATGACCCTGATCCTGCTTCTAAATTTAATATTTGATGTTAATATTTGTAGCTTCCAGTTACTGGACTTTCTGAATCTAGACACAGCCACTATTTTTACAAGCACCATGGATACAATCCTTTTTTTGTAAAAGAAACCTATGTAGTTATCTCTTCAAATGAATACTTCCTAGGAAGTTTCTGCTGGGACTGGTGGGAAGCAAAATCTGAACATCAGCTTAAGTCATTAAAATGAATTTGCTTTAAAACATATAATCAGCGTTAGGCAAACTGAGTGTTCAGTACAGCCAAAACTGGCATTAGCCAAACTTATTCCAAAAACTATTTAGAGCAGAATTTTCAAGGTATATTCTCAGAAGGGTTTAAGCCAACAGTATAGCAATAAGTTTAAAAAAAAAATGCCACCAAGAAATGTATTTAAGATAACTAAAAAATATATGAATTCTCTTTTAGGGATCCATTTGGCTGGAGAGCTGTGCTAGGTGCACATAACCTTCATAAATACGACAAACATACAACAAAAAGATGTATTAGAAACATCACTATCCATCCAGAATTCAAGAAAGAAACATTTGAAAATGATATTGCATTATTTCAACTTGATTCCTCTGTCCGCTACAATGACTATATTCAGCCTATCTGCTTACCTTCTGCAGACCTTTACTTCTCTATTGACAATGAAACCATCTGCTTTATAAGCGGTTGGGGACATTTAACTGAAAAAGGTAAAAGTTCTTGCTTGCCTGACCAAATTATGAGCTAAATGACTGATCGCAGGTTTCAGCCCCTGAGGCTCACTGATACAACTGAATCATTTGGGGTTACAAGCTCCTCGAAAACACCATTCCATCTTCCTGCAACTGAAAATCTGCTCTCCGTGATTTTTCCATTGAGAGCAGATTAGGCCTACAAAGAAGCGACCCAAGGCTTTGGCTCTGATTTTTAGCCTTTCTTCTAGGGATAAGTTGAGGGGAAAAAAAAAAAAAAAAAAAAAAAAAAAAAAAAGCCAGACTGACTTTCAGATTCTTGGCTGGCTTTTAAGATGTTGGCTACATTTTTTTTTTTTTTTTTTTTTTTTTTTTTTCCTCCCCCAACTGAGAAACAAAAATCCTGCAGCAATGCCTTGTGAATATAGGGCTCCCAGCGTGTTTTGGGAGTGGCTGCTCCCCCCTCAAATCCTGTCTCTAGTTGCAGTGCTTGCAGCCTCGATGGCGTGCAATGGTGCCTGTCCTCGGGGCGTGGAGATTGATAAGGCAGCCAGGGACTGTCCGAGCTTGTTGGAGAAGGCACCTCTGACATCTGGGGCACAACTGGTGACTAATGTCGCTATCTTTAATACTTCTGCAGAGCAAGACGGGCAAAAACTACAGCAGTCCCAAATCTGCAAATATGTACCCGAATTCAGCTTAAATCCACTAGAAGCAGGCACAAGCTCTGCATTAAGAACATGTCTGAGCATGTTCAGAAGTATGCTTAAATCACCAGCACAGGATGAAAACACAGTAAGAACTGCTACACGCCGCAACACAATTATTTTATACTGTTTTCCTTTACAGGAAAAGCCTCAGATGTATTACAGGAGGCACAAGTGGAAATCATTCCTTTTGATTCCTGTAATGCTTTTGATTCCTATGGAGGAATGATTAATAGGAACATGATTTGTGCTGGCTCTGAAGCTGGAGGCATCGACAGCTGTCAGGTAAGAGTGAATGTTAAAAAAAAGATGGTGATTCCAAAGAAAATCGTATCTCAAAAACACACAAAAAAGTCAGTGATACTTGGCAGGAGGCAGAAAGAAAGTTAACAGCTCACGTTACCATATTTATACAAAGCTTCTCACAAAGGTTTCAGTAAAATACACAGCACATACATTTATATAAACATACATATACATCACTGTACATGTGCACAGTTTACATGGTTTTATGCTTTTGAAAGAGAACAGCAACATTGGAAAGTGATTTAGTTCAGTAGTGAGATTGTAAATTAAATGCTGAACAATCAGTGATCTCTCTCTGACCAGAAAGATCTTTCTCAGAAAAAAAAGAAATTCTGAAGCCAAAAGTACTAGTATACAAACCTGGGACACACTGGTGGTATGGAAGCATTTAATGCACAAGATATTTATAATTAAAAAATACAGTGTATTCCTAAGTGCTTAGTCTGATAGACTTCCTGCTTCCCTTGCTTCCTCTAACAGAATGTCTTGGCAAACATTCAAGATACCACATTCCTTGGTACTTAAAGTTACATACTGTGTGGACAGTGTAATCTGAATTCCCCTGTTAACTGATGACTAAGAAAGTTTAGGGAAACAAATCTCAGAATGAAAAGCTGCAAAGGAAAAAAAAAAAGAAGTCATTTTCAGTTAAAGGCACTGAAGCAACCACATCAACAAGGTCAAGATAGTATCACCCAGGGAAAAGTATTTTGATTTGTCCATTTTACCATTTTACATAGAGTCTTATAGTTGATCAAGAAAACGGGGATACGTTACCGACCTAACACTACATTGATTCTTGGAAGGGAAAATGTTGCTACTGTTTTCCAGGGAGACAGCGGTGGCCCTTTAATGTGCTATCACCCTAATACCAGCAAATACTACCTAATAGGGATTACCAGTTTTGGAATTGGCTGTGGGAGACCAAGATTTCCTGGGATCTACGTCCGTTTATCTTCATACAGAAGCTGGGTAACGGCGGAACTCGTGTTGAGTAACAAGGCGGGGAAGGCCAGGGGCACCGCGCTTGTGATCTGCCTGATGGCGAGCGCTCTGCTGCTTGCCTGAGTTTCCTAGGCGTGAGAAGCCCTTGCATCATCAGAGCCGAGGTCAGGGCTCTTTGCAAAAACTGCAAAGAGCTAAGTCATGCTTTGTAAGACCAAATCTCAGTCTAAAAGGACAAAGGCTTTTTTTTTTTTTTTTTTTTTTTTCCAGAAAGCATGTTTTTATCCAGGCTCTGTATGTGTGTATATATATTTATATATATATATAAACATTTTAATAAAGCAGTATTATTTTTGGAGTTATAATATCTCTTGTAAATATACGAACTAGGGCAAAGCACAATAAAAATATATTCTACCATTTGCTCTGAATTAACATTTTAAACTATGATAAAACACCAAATTTGGGGGAGTATGAATGGATGAATTCATTATGTTTACAAAACATTAAAGTATACATCACCATGATAATCTGTTAGGGAATTAATATTCTCTATTTGCTCTAAAGAAGGCTGAAGATTTACAATTTAACCTGATCATACACTGCACATAGTATTCTAGTTTAAAGGAACTGCAACGTATAGCTTTGCTCTACAACGTGAAACCTTGGCATTCTTGCAACAAAATGTGTTTTCAGTATAAATACAGAATTTATTTTCTTGAAAAAAGCCACTCTGATGGGCATGCCTTGGCACAAAATAAACATAATTGTTTTTGTCAGCCCCAAATTATCTTATAAGCATGAAATACAGATAACTAAAACCACCTACAAGTCCTTCCAAGTTCATCTCCTAAAAGTTTGGAATTTTATTATCTCAGTTTTCCATCTTTTACCTTTGAGATCCATGGTAACAATAGAGGAAATGATAACAGCCCTGACTCTAACAGTGAAATTTAATATACAGAAACATTCCCGACAGAAAACATTTTTTCCTTCCCTCTTCCTATACTTTTCCAGCTATCTCAAGCTTAGTTATTACCTAATAGCAGGTGTGGCTGGAAATGGCAGGGATACTCCCTCTGCTGGATGAATACTAACGGAGCACAGAGTAGTTTTAGTTCACAGGGTGGCTCGGTTTAAACAAAACTAAAAAGAAAAAAATACCTACAAAAGGCAAAAGGTTTTCTCCACTAGTTTTGTTTTTGTGATGACAACATTTTAACACTCAATAATGTTGCTTTCTGCTTGCCTGCTGTAAGAACACACTGAGCAAAGGATCTCCGGAGGCCCTTTCTTACGCTGAAGTATTTATTCTTGGCCAGTACAAAAGACCTGATTAACTAGACAGCACAGACATTTAGTCTGAACTGCTAAAACAGGATTTTAACCAAAAATCAACTGATCAATAAATAAGGAACATCAGAGTTATATTTTGGCGACTTTATTTACCAAGGTCAAAATTTTCAACCATCTAACTGTTTCAACAAATATTTACAGTTCATATAAAGCACATATTTTTGTTTGGAAATAACCAGCAGAACAGCATTTGGTATCATCTCTCGTACTGTCAAGATGTACATTTACTCTTTTACCATGTAGATTTTGAAATAAATCCAAAATAACTACTGCATGATAAGTGATTACTTAAAGAGCAAACGCAGGTTACTGTTTCATATGCTCTTTCCCAAAACACTGTTATTTTAAGAGGATAAAAATTTACTAACATTATTTCTGGCAGCATTACAATTGCTTCACTGGCTGAATACAGAAAGAATTGGCCACCATTTTCCATACAGCCTTAACACTTGATAGCTTTTTTAAAATTATTATCCAATATGATAAAAGAAAGTAAAGGAACAAGAGCACACAGTGAGGATCAAAATACCATACAGAGGAGTTATCATACTAATTTATATTAATTTCAGTACTGTAGGTCAAACCCTGCTCTCCTGTACGTACACCGAAGAGCGTACAGACACCTGACAGCAGACACAGCGAAAAGGTCCAATTTGCCAAGGTGCTGAACACATCCCAAGCAGCATTCCCTTTTCCTGAAATCCCCCCAACAGAATCCGGAGGCACCAGACACCTCTTTTGGACACAGTTTCATAGCGTGACCACTTTCCCTAGCTGCAACCAGAGCACCTTTTTTGGACATGATGGAGTAAATGTCTACTTCCCTTTGGCCTAAAGGAAATGTATAGTGGATCATGTTCAGAACAATCATATATTAAACTTCAGAAACAAAAATACCTCAATAGCCTACTAACTGTGATTGTGGAATGCAGCCTCATACCATTTGCAAGGAGCTCTGCTTGCTAAGAAGCCCATTAATTCAAAAATGAGTAAAATAAAAAATACTGACTGACCATATGATAAACAATGCACATCTAGGGAGTGAGTACATCTTTTAATTTATTTCAGATCTGAGCTAGCACAACACACACACATAGCTCTAACACCTTTTAATAGCATAGTCCATAGTGCAATTCCCGCTGACATAACTGGAAGCAGGATTCAATCCTAACTATGGAAAATAGTGTATTTGTTATTCATGCAATAAGCACTGTATACACATTTTTCTATTTACACCCAAAAGTCCTGATCATGTCAAACATCACTTAATTTTCACCTGAAACAAATCAAAATGATACAAACTAGAATCTCTGATAGCAGTAAGATCAAATGTGTAGATATTATTAACTGGGGGGGAGGAAAAAAGCCCTGATTTTTTTTTCTGCAACACTCTTTAGGATCCATTTTGTTGCAAGTTGCCTATAGACATACAAAATTAATGCAAATGTCTCCTGCACCAAAGAGGATCTCATTTGACTTTGTACTACCCATAAAAATATATGATTGAAAATCTGGTTCACAAAATATTCCATTTGCTTACTAAAATGAAATATATAAACTGTCAAAATACGTATATAAACGGAATTTCAGAATTTGTAAAGATCACAATTTAGCTACAAAATATACCAACCATCTACCAGTTTTTAATAGAATATTTTCTTACAAAGATACCATTAATTTGCAAAATATTGCCTACCTTACAAAATTAGTCTGGAATTTTTGTACTACTTTCAGCATATAAACCCTATGTTAGAACCTCATTAAACCCTTTGGTATATGTCTTCAATTTTTTTATTTCACTGTTCTTATTTGGTTTCAATGTTCCAAAGCACAGTAGAATCTCCAAACAGAATAAGCCATGCGTGTATAACTGTAGATATAATCAGCACACCATTTATTTTTCAGTTATAGACGTTTATCATGCCCAGCAACTAAGAACAAACTATTTTAAAATCATTCTCCAGAAGCTTTTCTTCACCTGTACTTGTTTTTACCTAACCTGGACTTGAAAAGAATTTGATGTGTTGAATTCTCTGAGGAAAAGTCAACACCTTATTTCATCTGCCTCAGACATCTTCAGGACTAGGCCTCTCACTGCTCTCTGCAAAACCTTTCCAAATCTGATAAACACAGCAAACATTAAAAAGAAAAGAAACTTTTAAACCGTCAGCTGAGAAAGAATAAACATAATTTATACCTCTAGCAAAGTATTACCTTTTCTTTTTAAATCATCTTTACCTGTAATTAACAACTTACAGGTTAAAATAAAAATATTTACATACAAATAACTGAAAGAAAAAGGATTGAAAAAACAGTAAGAAATCATATACTGGTTATAAATGTTACTAATTATGTCAGCTATGGCAAGGATTCCATTTCATCCATATTTTGATTGTAACCAAATATTGCCTCCATGACAAAAAGTATTTGTAGCTCAAAGACATTCCTGTCTGGTAAAATGTGAATGTCCTTTTTTTGGAGATGCAATCTTGACTTTAATGACGTTTCCAGTTGTGCCAGCAGGAATTTTGGTGAGGTTTTCTCGTTCCATTTTGTACTCTGTCACCAACATGTAAATAAAATCTATATAGTCTTTACGTTGTGAAATCTAGGTAGAAAAGTTTCATTTTTGACCTTTCATCTAGTTTAGAAAATTCAGTATAAAAAAAAACTCCTCTGAAATTTAAACAGTCCACAAAAGTTTTACCTTCTTTTCTTACACACTTTTATGACAGTAAAGATCTTTCAAAGTTTTTAGCTCCTCAATTAGAGTTTTGTTTTGATTTTCCAGGACTGCAACTCGATTTTCCAGACATTTAACATACTCTTTCTTCTTTCTACGGCATTCTCGAGCAGCTTCTCTGGAACAGACAGACAGAAGTCACTGTTTATTTTATCTGCGATTTGAGTGTTTTATGAGTGTTTTAACACTGACCAAAACGAGATGAGGGAGTTGGCACTGGCATCATTAGCAGAACAAACTGCAACAGTAGGTGGAGAGCATGAAATTTAGCAGTATCTGCTAACACACATGGTAGTCAATCTGCAGGGAAAAAACAGCTTGTTTTCCAAATTCCACATCACATGTTTTGGACAAAATCTCTGATGTTTTTGCTTGCTGGATGCAGCAAGCCATAATGATGGCACGCTCATTTAAATGAACTCCAATTTAATCTGTCTTTTGAACTCCTAACAGCTAACAAATAAAGCTAACAAATAAAAGCAGCCCGGGCACGTTTACATACCTGTTCTTCATCAGCCTTATTTCTCTTTTCAACTGTGGATCATCCGTCTTACTCGTCTGCGAGGTCAGAGTGACAGGGGACGTCATGACCACGGTCTGCGGGAGGGACGTGGTGGTCGGCGTGGTGCGGATCTGGTAAGTCTGCATGTCTCCCGACGCGGCTGTTGCACAAACAGCATGAGGCGTCAACATGTGGCAGCGTTAGGAGCTTAAGCTGGGAGGAATCAGTATTTCCAGGCATGCCCGGGAGAAATACTCACTCTGCACAACCACCTGGTTGCTGGGGACGAGGATCTGCTGCCCATCGGAGGTCTGCGCGTACTGCAGGATGGTGGTGCCGGGCTGTGAGCCGCCCGCGTTCGCCATGGTCAGTGTCTGCAGGCCCTGCACGCCGTCCGCACTGGGGCTGGCCAGCTGCAAGCCGTTTGCAGCAATGGCAACTTGAAGACAAAAAGATTTGCACCAAAAGATTTGCACCAAAAGATTTGCACCAAAAGATCTGCACCAAAAGATTTGCACCAAAAGATTTGCACCAAAAGATTTGCACCAAAAGATTTGCACCAAAAGATTTGCACCAAAAGATTTGCACCTGCACACTGTGAAGTACAGAGAAAGCTGGAGCTGTGCACAGTACATTCATTCCCACTAGCAAATCTGCATCTTAAGCCAGCACTAAAAATATTCCCTATTTTGAAAGGGTTTATTCTTTGCAACCTTTAATAATTAGGTCTTGCTGTGGGCTTCTTACTAAATATCTACATACTTCTTACTAAAGTTTCTTCTGTAGGAACTGAATATAGTGAAATAGTATAATTTAGGTTTACTCTTCTGCAATTCTCATATTTTGCAGATTTAAAAACTTGGGTTTTTATAACTGCCTTCACTTCTAGAATTGCATACAAGCACACAGCTGTTTGCTTTGCAATCACAGCGATAACTAGATGACAAAATGAAAGAAACAAATCCTTTACATTTCCTTAAAACCACAGGAATGCATTTTGGCCCTAAGGTTTATGCAACTGTATCTTTCAACAATCTCACATTTTGGACTCATTTTGGACTCATTAAGACGCATTTTGTCTTAATACACAAAAAATAACGCAGTACTGAAGTTACCTGCATTCTTTAGATACCAGCTTATTTTATATGTATATGTGTGTGTGTGTGTATATATATATATATAAATAATATATATATAAATATATATATAAAAACTCACACGCGCACACACACACAAAAGTATTTTGGAACAAGTTTAATAAAAGTATATCCAGTTACGTATGTATTTTGTATAACATACTGTATTGTCCAGTGCTTGTCTGGTAGATAGGTGTGGGGACAGACATAGATGTAACAGTAGAGACCCCAGGACTTTCCTCATCTCCTTTTCTATCCCGTGTTTCTTCAGAAGAAAGATCTTTCAAGATTTTTCTTAAATAAAAAAAAAAAAAAAATAAAATAAAATAATCTACATCAGCTCCAGTAATAGGCAACAACTATAAGTTATGCAACAAAAGTTGCAAAATAGTGACAGTATTTTGCATTGCAGAAATAAATGCTAAAATAAATAAAACATTTTTTGAAATTATTAATATTCTGTATGAGGTACCTGTCTCAAAGTCTTTCTGCAATTATATTTCTGTAGTTTATCAATTCTCATTTTTTGTTAAATGATTTTATCATTTTACATTGACAGAGCTAAGAGCTATTCAAGTCAGGCTACTGACTGATAAAATATTTGCACGCACAATTCAGTGCAAATTCCAGATTTTCAATTATTATCCTCTAAAAGCCTTAGCTGTTTGCACTAGTAAGCCTGCAATAATCTGTAGCATTTGCAGTAGATTTCAGTAACCTTCAGAAAAACAATGTACTGAAGATACTTTGTGCTAATGTTGTTCTAACGTTGCAGCTGCACCATTTCATTTCAGTAAAAGCTGCACCAGAGTTTCCATCATAAACATTTTTCCAGGGACTTAAGACTGGACTGTTAAGAGATTTTTTTTTTCTTTTTTTTTTTAAACTTGATCCTTCAGTTCTCTCAAGAATATGCTTTGTATATCCAATTAAAATCAATTTGCTCTATCTGCTGCCAGAATAAACTTAGAAAGTAGAAAGTAGATTAACACACAAAAAAAAGTTTTTATATTAATCTTTTGCTCTTTAAATACAAACTTAGACTTTCTATTTGTGCTCTGTATTCAATTTAGGTCTTGCACAGCTTCTCAAGCAACGGACAATGCTGCAGTACCCTAGGAAAACAGACACATCCCTATTTAAAAGGCCAACAAATGGAGGTGTGAATTTTATGCATCTTATCCCAGGCCAAATGAGGAGTTAGCAGCATTTACATGAAGAGAAAAGCAGAGCTGCCAACTCTTCATCCCAAACCTACAGCACTAAAACCAAATACTCACCGGTAAGACGGACGACGAGCTAAGATACCTCGAGCTTTCTGCGAGGAGCCTATGCTGTCCGATGAATCCTGAGAATCTTCACTCTCAGACAGAGAAGATACCTAAAAAACACATTCCCTGTGGCTCTCCTGCACACTCCAGAGGAAATGCCCACATAACAAGCCTAGCTTTTCATTTTTATGAGCTAAAGCTGCACAGCTAAAGTGACAGCTACTCACAAACCAAATGAAAATGCAGTGGGTTTCTAGATTCAGCGCTATTTAATATTTCTAGCAATTCGCAAAGACTTACAGATAGAAAGGTCACAGAGAAACCAGAACATACTCACTTTAAAACCCAAAGGATGCAAATCTATTAAAACTCCTTATAAAGAGAAAGCTTGAGAGATCCCCAAAATATTTACATCATTAAAAGGTGAAAAAGCCTTCACCATCTGAAGCCAACTTCTATGACCACAGGAGTAATCAATCTAGAAATCTAAAAATAAGACTGTGAAGAAATAAAAGGATTTGCATTTTCATAAAAATCTCATAAGCCTAACTTTGAATTCTGGGATACACATTCTGAAATAAAATGAAGATTACCTACAGAAAAACAGGGGGGAACCAAACCAAAAGAAACCTGTAAACAAGAACTCAGTGAAGAGCTCCAGCTAAGCAAACGCGAGGGTCGGAGGAAAGCTACACGTATCTTTGTGCAAAATAAAGCAAAATGCTGCTAGAAGACAGTGAATCTCCATAGCTGATCTAGTCTGGAAAGGTGACCCACTTCCACATATAAATTTGTCTAAGGAGGTGACAGGAGTGAAAGCAGGAACACCATTTACGTACAGAAACAAACACATAAAATACTTAAAACCTATCATGTAGACAGCCTAGTGATGTATTTTGTTGGTAAGAACACAAGAGCCAAATGAAAACAACATAAATATTTAAAGGCAGCAGCTTATCAGGGAGCAAATATGCCAAGTATTAACTCTAATTTTCTTTTTATTCCGTTGTGTCCTTGTCCAGTGTCATTTTTTTCCTCTGATGCTCCTTATTAAAGGCAAGCTAACAAAGCGTTTATTTGTACTTATCTGCGCACCAGCAACAAGAAGTCAACAAGAACACACACAGCTACAGGAACAGTATTTCTCAGTTACCTTCTGCTAAAAAGGCAAGAAGAGCAACCTGCTAGCAACATTTAAAATAAAAGCTGCTCACACACTACTTGTGGTTTTTGCTGTGAGCTGCAAGGCCACAATGGTCATAAATTACAAAAAAAAAAAAAGAAAAAAAAAAAAGAAAAAGAATTTGCAAAGAGAAAAAAAAAAAAAAAAAAAAAAAAAAAAAAAAAAAAAAAAGAAAAAAAAAAAAGAAAAAGAATACAGTCAGTGGGGAACCTGCAATTAGAACGTGATGACAGGAAAGGGATCAGCAGAGACTCAGGTTGAGACAACTTACTAAAATGGATGGAAAAATGTTTGCAGCAAAGTAAAGTACATTTTCTTCTCCGCGCTCTGATGTTACAGGAACAATGATAGCCAAATATGCATTATAGTTTTGTTTTGTTTTTTTTTCTCCACTGATTTCGCAATTTAATGTCATATGAATGGATAACCAAGAGTAAAAGGATGAGTGACTAATGCCTTTTAGTTCTCCCGGTGATTCAGCTGATGAGTGCAGTTACTGCACAGTGCAGCTCCAACGCCACGCTGCCCAGCGGGCTCTGCAGCCCAAACCGAACCGGACTAGGAGCAGGCGGAGTGTAACCCCCCGAGGCACCTCTCTGAAGTGGCTTGTGCAAAAAGCACACGGAAAGTGAGTAAGAGACACACAAGCAGAACGCTCAGGTCCCACATAAGTGGAATTTCAGCATTCACTAGGTGAGTAAGCAACAGTCTATCCACCATCATTCAGATCCAGCTTTTCCAAACACTTTTTCTTCCCTGAATTATTCTGCTAGTCCCCTTAGTTGGGTAATAAAGAGGGTTTCTGTTTTGCAAAGGGAGGCTCAAGTCCACTAGTTTCATTTCAACTCAAAAAGCAACTTTAGCACTGCAAATACTCCTGTGCATAAAGGCTTGTTAAATAAGAACGATGGATACAGCACACTCGCAGCAGGGGCAGGAAGGCTGAATTAGCTCGCATGTCTCTGCAAGTCTTTTCATGTCCCTAAAACAAGACGCGTGGTGATTTAACAGCGGCTCTGTGGTTACCTGCACTGTCTGCACCTGGGGTGAGTGGATTACAGAGGAGGACTGGGCTGTCTGAATGACTCCCTGGACCTGGACTTGTTCTCCAGGCAGCTGGACAACCGTCAGTGGAGCGGGACCTCGGAGCGACATCTGCAACAGAGCACAGGGCCGTGAGCAGCAGCAGGGCTTCGACAGCAGCGGAGAACGTGGCTGCGTGTGTGAAAACTAATGCAGAACGTGCATTAGCAGAAGCTTCTCTGCAGTCTAACCCAGCCTGAGAAGGTACCCTTTAAAAACACGTTTCTCAGTATGTATCTGTACATGTAGAAGCCACTTACATGCCTCAGCTTGGGGAGAAAATCAATCGCAACATGTGTGGAAGGTGAAAAACTCTTCAACTTACACACATTCTTTTCGGAAGGAGCCGTAATAAAGCAGATTTCTGCAGAATCCCAGCACTGAGACCTTTACTGAGAATGAATGCTTCCATATAACTGCCTAAATATACACAGATAAAGCCCCACCTTTGTGACAGTTTATTTTTTCAAGTTTTGATTACATTTAGGAGTGCTTTACAGTGAAATGAGCAGAAATGTAAGTGCCTGAAGAGCTAAGCTGCCTCAGTTTCCTGTAAAGACACTAAAACCAACTTAAGATGAAGTCCCCAACAGACCTAAGGCCTTAGGACAGATCAGACTGACCACAGTAAATCAGTGCAGAAGGCAGCGTGATTGATGCGTGATGTTACTGGATTTCTTTTTAAGCAACCAGGGTAACAATACGGTTCAAAGACGCCACAGAGAAGAATTTTATGTAGAACAAACGCTGGCCAAACTGCTTGGCGGCACAGGGGCTGTTTGAAAGATGCCAGACCCCATGGGAAACAAAGGAGATAAATTACACAGCTCTGGACAGGCAAGAAGAACCAAGAGCAGCTTTTTCCCAATAAAAATTAAGGCATCTGCTCCATAGTACTATAAAACTATGAGTTTCGATTAACATTGTAGCTGGAATGCGGGCCTAAAACAGAATTATTACTGTTATCTGGTTATGACACATCATAGTATTAAGCTGCATTGGCAACCCTATATAAAAACAGGTCAGAAAAAGAGTTTGTAAACAAACAACAGGATGCTTGCTGATACCCTGTCCTGTCTTTGTTTCATGTGGTTATCTGCATTTTGCATCAGAATCTGAATTGCTTCCACACAGTAAACAGTGGACGAGCTGTTAAACGTCATCATTTTGCAGCACTGAGACGCGGCTGAGAGAGCAGATTTTTCTAGAAAAATGTGCTCTTTCAGACGCAGAAATTTTAATCAGGAGAAAACGAGGTTAAAGATTTGAAAGTGATGTCACCTCATGAAAAGTGTGTCAAATTTCCAGCTTCCTATGATTTATCACATTAAACACATTAATGCTGGGCTAAAACCCAAGTGTTTCCATGGTGCTGAGCATCCAGGCTTGCCATAGCTTACAAAAGGAGCTGTAAATAGTTTTCCTCAAAAAATAAAAACCAGGTCCTCGATTCAATTCTGGGCAGCAGAGCCAACTGTCACAAAGGATGCACAATCTAACAGGAACGGCGAGCTGCATTTTTGCATTGCACCAGCCCTGAATTCATTTTAGGTTGTTCTGAACCCGAGCAAAGCCATTCATTTCGTGTTGTCCATCATGAGAAGCTGGCTCTCCGCAGCTTTCTTTGCTGGTTCTTCTCCGTGCATCTTTAAAACGCCAGAATTAACATGGTTTGCCCGTAAAAGGGGCTCTTAGCTCCCTGCAATGTTTGCTGAGATTTGGGCCAGGCTTTACCTGTTGAGCAATATGAGAGAGCTGAGCTGCCTGCAGTGTTGTACCTTGTACAGCCGATGTTTGCGAAGCCGCCCCTGCGCTGCTGCTGCTGCTGCTGCTCTTGGGCACCTCTTCCATAATCAGCTGCAAGAAAAGCAACAGGTTCATTCAGCTGGTGGCAAATCCGAGCGGGAGATCAGTGCCCAAACCGCATCGGTATTTAACAGAGACACCTACTTCTTTTAGCCTTATTTGAACATTTGTAATTAGTGCGTTGTCTTTCTGAAAAACATCGAAGTATGGAGAACACAGGTTGGAAATAACCTCCCTGCAAACCCTGCAAAAGTGCTGGCATCTCCACGTTACAAATTCATTTCTCTCATTTCCAGCATTTATATTTAACTGTTCAACGCTCCCCAAAAAAGGGGGATTTAGGGAGATGCAAAAGCGCGAGCTTTTAGGTGCGGCGAGTGGGCGGACCCGCCTGGAGCATTAAGGGATGATCGGTGAGTGTTAAACATTTTGTCACAGAAGGTTTCAAACTGTTGAAAGGACAGTTGCTATGAGACTGGAAATTACATTTCTTTCTGTGGAAATGTGAGTCATTGATTTTTCCCTACTGAGATAAACCGCAGCTCTCGACGGGTGCTCCGAGGGTAGCGAGTCAACGGATGGGGAGGACACGGAGGCTCCCGCGGCACCCGGGGCCGCCGCCGCTCGCGCCGGCTCCCACGGGGCCGTTTCGCAGTGCGAAGGCGCCGGAGCCGCTGTTCCCCAGCGCCCGGCAGGGCTCCCCACGCAAAACCCTTCATCCGAGCGCGGGAGCACCAAGAGGGAGGCTCCGTTCAGGGCCACAAGGTCCCCGGCAGCGCCTGGGACCCTGCGGCTCATTGACGGGAGAGCCCCGCGAGATCCGCGCGGCGCCTCCGGCCCCGCTGCAGCCTCCAGGGGAGAACGGGGGCCACAGAGCCACCGGCTCCAACAACGTTTCGGCCTCTGGTCTTTCTTTAATTGCAGGAATTTAAGCGCAATAAGTAATGATTAAGCATAAAAATAAGTAATGATTAAGCATAAAAATGAAACACGGAATTGATGACAAGTTTTGATGGCAAGGGAGTCCACTTGGTGCATCCTCTGAATTAATTTTTGTTTTCTTTGTAAAGGAAAGCACATGTTCTGTAGCCATGCAAATGGAGCCATACTAAGTGTCAAAAGTAAACAGGACATTGTCAAAGTGAAATCCAGTCAACAGCAAAAGTTAAAAGAAATTTCCAGGGCTGCAGAAATACCCAGCTCATCTCTGTAGTGCTAAACCACATTCTGTTCCTCCCTCCCTCTCTTACCGTCTTTCTCTGCCTTTTTGTCCCGTGAAGGACCCACAACAGCGGCAAAACTGACTGCAACAAACAACGCAAGTGGCAGGGAGAGACGCGAGCGCTCAAAGCAACCAGCTGGGGAGCAGGCAGCAGGGCCCCGGGAGCTCCCTCCCTGCCACACAGAACACGTGCAGTGCCCATGAAGTTCACTGCATCTCCACCTGCTCTGTTGCATTTAAATCCTCACCCAACATTTATCCTTTTTCATTCTAAATGTTGATTTTAAAAGGCACCTTAATGAGCTCGCATTGCATCTACATCCTCCCCTGGGCAAGGAGGTTGGGGTGCTGCTCTGCACAACGGCCATGCAGGAGGATCCGCGTGACCCCATCCCGTTAAGACAACCCGCGGGGCTGAACGGACGGGGCAGCACCGCCACGGCAAAGGGAAGGCAGTTCCAAGCTGGACACTCGGCCTGCAGGTTCTCCGGTACCGACAGCCACGCGCTGCCGTTTCACCCGGCGGCTGCGGACCCGGCAGCCGGAGCTGCCGCCCCGCGGGTCGCTGCGCCGGGGAGGCCACGCTGCAGCACAGGAGCCCGACACGGACACCCGAACGGGAGTCTCCCTCGTGGAAGACGCGGCCACGCTCGCTCTGAAGGGCTTCCCAACTCAGGGAGAGCCGGAGACACTCAGAAACGGCGACTCAGCTGCTCAGACTCACTGCTGAACCCAGGCCGCACCCGCCCTTCGCTGGTTCCATCCACCAGCGCGCCCCTCTCCGCTCGCACCGCGCGGGAACAGCTTCGCAAACCGCACTGGGCTGCAAAGGAAAACCCACTGAAGAGCAATCACAAAGACCTCGCTTCGATGAGTACGATGAGAAACGGACCAGCATTTTAAGGACATTGCACTTAGTGATGCGTTCGTGCAGTGACTATTTGCTCAAGATTTTTCTTTGAGTCACTATTTCAGCGCCCCATCCATAAATGTTAGGCTACTTCCCAGTCGTCGCTGTTCTGCTTTTGGTAATTTAGAGCACAAGTTCCCCGGAAAAGCGGCTCCCTCCAGGTAAACGTCTGTACAGTGACTAGAACACCTCATTCCTGAGCTCAGACGAAGCTCCAAAACGCAATCAGGGGACAAAAACGGGGCTAAGGGAATAGCAGCAGGTCGGGGCGAAGCGAGGGGCTCCTGCAAGGGCAGCAGGGAGGCTTCGTTTGGCCCTTCTGCCTCTCCCACAGGAGCGGCCCGAGCGACGCTTCCGTATGGGAACATTTGAGGAGCCAACCGATTTCCTAAAGACCTCGCAAGGACGGGAATTAAAGCACACGGGACACAGGGCTGGAGGCTCCACTGCCGAGCGAGGACGGCAGAACTGCGGGAGCACGCACCCGGCGGAAAGCACCTTAACCCGTTTGGCGGAATCACATCCGCGCAGCGCAGCGCAACTCGGGGTTCTTTACGGTTCCGAGCCGGGCGCCCTGCCGGGCTCCGGCACCGCAGCGTCCGGCCGCGCGGGAAAGTTTCGTCTGCGGCGCTCGATGCTGCCGGGAACGGGGAGCGCCCCGCGCGGGGCCAGGCCGCGGATCCCCCGGGCGGCGGGAGGCGCTTCCG
>VZSG01000982.1:75746-132690 GCA_013398315.1 Nothoprocta pentlandii
ACCATAGAGTTGCGGAGGCAAGAGCGGCCTCGCCAGCCGGAAGTGGCGCCATTAGGGCTCCCCGAGCATGCCCCAGTTTTGCTCTAAAAAGCGGCTTTTTGGGTGTTTCCTGCCAGAGCGGGCGGGGGGAACTGAATTGTTCAAATTCCTGCAGTTGGAGCCGTCTCTGTTGGCTCCCCGTCGGGTCTGCCGTCCCCAAAGCCCCACAGCAGCGGCACCCCCAGCAAGGAGCAGCAGCGACGCGGAGCAGCCATCGAGCATCAATGTTTATTAACACAGGACAAAGGAAACACAATCAAGGCGTTAACGGAACACTGTCCAGCCAGGTGTTAAAATTTAAAAACGTACAGCTAGCTACCGTCAAATAAATAAAAACTTTATACATAATTACAGAACGCTGCGCTCTGGAAGTGACAATGGCAGAAGAGCGTGACAGAGATTAAAGAAAAGGCGCGCTGAGGGCTGGAATTTTCCGTAACCAACTTATTTTGGGGACAGTTGGTGTGACACGTCCCCTTTGCTGGCGTCGAGCAAAGCGGGCTCTGAGTTACCTGAACCCGCGAGTTCAGAGGACGATGGGGGCGCCCCGAAAGCCCCGGATTTAATGGGGCCGGTGGCCACGTGCGGGACACGGGGCGGGAGGAGCCGCTCGAGGGGCAAGGTGGCTGCCCTGAGGCCCTGGGGCTCCCTCGGACCTGGCTGCCGGGGGGGTGGCCCCAAGGGCACCCACATCCCACCAGCGGGGGGGACTCAGCAGCGCCCAGGTCCACCCAGCAAGAGCAGCGCCGGGGGCGCGGGTGCCGTGCCCACCTCCGTGCTGGGACCCCGGTGAGCGAAGGGCCCTGCGGCGGCGCGAGCAGAGCTGCAGCGAGAAGCGGCACTTCCAGGCTCACGGCTCTGCCCTTCCTGCAGGAGACACAACAAAAACGGGGACAAAAGCGGCCCAGGAAATCCCAACTGGCCAGTTGCTGCCCGCCCCGCACAGGCACCAGGGGCGGAATGTTCCGTCGTTATAAAGGGAGGGCTGTAAACGACAGTTCTCCAACGGAGAAGTGGAATATGGTAAGATTAAGAGATTAAGTCACAAACTAAAGCCTAAAAGATTACCCCAAAAAAAAGTGCCATTCAAAATGCCATTTGCCATTCAAAAAATTCCATTTTGGAAAGACACTCCGCCACATTTTGCATCGCTTTGATCAAATTAATTTAAGCATTTATTTTATTTCTGAAAAAGCTGCAAGTAAAGAAAAAAAAAAGATAATCCCGTAATTGTACTTAAAATCCATTTAAATGGACAAGTACTTTCAGTTGTTGAAGCAACTGGGCTAAAAGCATTAATTTGAGTAAGATAAAAGTTAAGATTTCTGCAATGTGCAGCACTGAAGTGAAGCTGAACTGCACACTGTTTTGCTGTGCAAGAACAAATAATCCAAAAGAAAGGGGCACGGAGCCAACGGGAGGATCTCTCCCTTTGCTGGCTGATGCGGAGCAGGGTTTGGGGCGCTCTGCACCCCGGCCGCAGCTCGGGGGGGGGTCGGGCACAGCTCCCCCCGGCACCTTCCTCAGTTTGCGGTCCGTCTGTTAGCGCTCAGTACACGAGCATGTCACACACGGGGGTTTCGGGGCACAAACACGGAAGCAGAGACCGTCCTACTGCTAAGGAACAACCACCCGGCGCCGTGCGGCAGCGGGACGCGGTGGAAACAGCCCCCATAGCGCGGCCGGGGGCGCAGGCAGACACAGAGCCCGCTCCGAAACGCCCTGGTAAACACAAGTGTTTGCAGCAACTCCCCACTTGCCATAAGTGGCACTTTCTAAACCTATTTCCCCCCACAAAGTATCTTGTAAAATACCATGCAGGACTTTCTATGAACTCTGGATACTCCTGCCCTCGGAGAGGACCTGACAACAGATCAGTTTTCAAGCACAAAACTGGCATTTGCTGACGTACATCGGCTGCTGCTCTAATAACTGCCACAGGCTCTTCAGAGTTTCGACTATAAACCTTTTAAAAACTGCCTACAAACTTTGAATGAGGTAATGTAGAACATTTTAATAACAAGTTTATTTACACTATATACCATATTGGGCTCCAAAAAACCTGTTGCAGTATCTGGTATCAGCTTTCATTGCTTTCAAAATCTTATTT
This sequence comes from Nothoprocta pentlandii, assembly GCA_013398315.1. Classification (NCBI taxonomy): domain Eukaryota; kingdom Metazoa; phylum Chordata; class Aves; order Tinamiformes; family Tinamidae; genus Nothoprocta; species Nothoprocta pentlandii. Next base: position 77,896 of record VZSG01000982.1, read on the forward strand.
TCTTAATGTCTTTACAAATGGAATTGTTCTTAAAACATTATTACGGATTAGAGCAAAGAAATGTAATTCTCAGTCCAAGCTGAAACTTTCGCTCTCCCCCTACCCACTGCGCTACAGCTGCTAACAGCAGAGCTTCTACTTAGACTGAGGCTTCTGTTTCTTTACATTTATTAACGTGAAAACTGACACACAGTTTGGAATGCCGAGATCTCAATTTTCCTGAAGTTATTTAACGAGTATTTGCTAGCACTGCTCTGTCTGTCTCATTTCTGTGCCTCCTGCTGTACGGAAAAATCGCATTCAAACCCAAGAAATAGGTTTTTTTCTAATGAATGTTTCACAGCAGTCTGGGTGGGCTTCCAGCTGTCATTAAAGCCCACCTACAATATTTCCTCTTATACCTATGGGGCACATAAACTCATGACCGAATTGCACATAAAAGGTGAATTTACCTGTGTGCAAATCTATGGGATTTTCCTCTCCCTTTTAAGTACAGGGTGGCACGAAGGGCGGAGACAGAGGCTGCCACCCAAGCTGTTCCCATTTCTCTTAAACATCCTGGACCGGCACCGCAATCTCTACCAGATTCCTCGTTACCACTGAAACTTTTCAGCCTCTTTTCGAAAGATGTGCCTGCAAACGAATGGGTTTCTACAGGCTATGAGACACTTCTGGCCAGAAACGAAAGACTACATACTGAATCACGAAAACTTGTGCAAGATTTATGGATCTCACATTAGTTGTCTAACCAAATGTAATTATGCTAAGGACCACAAAAGTTCCTGTCCTTAAAAATTCCTACCTTCAGCTGTCATCATTATCCAAGTCAATTTTCTAAGTGAATTATGTATAATAATATTTACATATTTAAAATATAGGCTTTTTTTAATTCAAGAAATATCTATATGAATAAGTAACTCTTAGATTCCGTAAGTTATTGATTTGGTCATGGCACAATTTTAAATAAGCTGTGTGATCCCATGGAACAATAGCTACAGTACAGATGCAAAGTTATATAGTAGGGAACTGTGGAACTCTGATGACCCTCCTTTTAATAGTTTATTATCTTAACTAAATAAACCCTCCCCTTATAGAATCCTAGAACAGTATTAGATAAAAATACAAATATGTACAACAGATGAAAAAAGTAACACTACTGTAAAGGCCTTAGGAGTTTTGTAGCTCACACGCTTGTCAACTTTGCATTTCTATAAAGCTAATATTTCAGTAAACCATTACAAATGTTTTCCATTGCCTACCACATTTCCTTTTGTCCCTTGGTAATTAATGGGATCTTAATACCACAGGATGAGATGAAGGGAATATGGCAGCAATCTCAAACGTTGTGTCAAGTATTAGTAATTTTCACCAGCTTCGTTCTAGAGACACCCTTTGTTACTTGGTGGTCCCGCAAGGTTTCTGAACGTTTGACCCCCTCGTACACGTTACATGTTATAGGCTACGTATATGGGGTCTAACTGATCTGCTAGAAAACTGTCACGGAGATGCATTCGTTGTTTCTCTCCTCTGGAATTGATAGGGATGACTCCGGGATCCACGACTACCACCACTCCCACAATGAGATAATGTTCTTCCAGGACCACGTTTGTAACCAGAGGAACCAAATCCAGGGCTTCCTGCTCACAGCCACACAGCTCCACAACCACCACAAGCAAGTTGGTCCAGGTGAATACAGCACTAGAAGTTAAAAAGAAAAACAAAACAAGTTATTTGCACAGATAAAGACCCAAAGTTTCTCTTCCCTCAGGGCTGATGGAGTTCACCACCTCCCCGCCTGCGTTTCCAAGCTCAGAGCAGTCGCAGTCCCGACATGCCGAAGATCAATGCAAGCAGTCGCTAGTACCTGCACTGACACACAACCTGAGCGCAGCTTTCACTCGCTCACACATCGAAGGCTCTTTACACATCAAAGCAGGAAACTTCTGGTTTGAATTAATGCTCTACAGAAGTGTGCAGGAATATGTGGCAGTCAGGCCAGCGTTATCCCCTTCTACAAATGGGGAGACATGCACAGGAAGGCGAGATGCTCTGCTGATGGTCACAAAACCACAAACCTGCCTTTGCCTTATCTTGTTCTATTAAATCCTGCCTCTTTTTGTGAATATGTCTAGTTAAGCTAAGCTGGGATGGGTTCCCAGCTAAGCTGGGATGGGTTCATTTCTCCCTGTTTTACCATTCAGCGATGCTTCGGTGCGTTCGAGACACTGAGGTCTCGATATCAATCGGATGGTAACGCAGCCCTCGCAGCTCCAAAGTTTCATCCAGTGCCCCAACAACATACAGTGCATCGTGACGCTCTGGAAAGGAGAAAGGAAAAATAAAATGGACGCGTAGAAAGCAGAAAAAGGCAGACAAAAATCACGTTGTAAATAAAACAAAGCATCTCTTGTCTGCAGATACACAGATGAGGATTTGTTCGCTGCAGGGTGCAGGAAAACGCTCTTCACCTGGAAGATAAAGGGTGATTTCTGCCGTACCTCCGCTGGCGGCCGTGAGCTCCGTCCGCCGCACGAAGCCCAGGTAGCCGGTGCGAGCCCAGAGCGTCTGGGCGGCGTCACCGAAGCTCAGGCGCGTGTTGAAATGATCGGCCTGCAGGGTTTCGTTATCGTAGATGGTGTAGTAGCCGCTGGCCGTGTGCGGGCTGTTCACCCAAATCTGCACGGGAAGGGGAGAAACGGTCAGGCCCACGGGCGCTGACAACGCAGCGGCTGGCGAGTGGCGAGAGGCAGCAGAGAACAAGCTGTAATGGGGGGGTATCTTTTTATTTAACGTTTTCCTGCCTGCCCGCCCCCAAAATCTGCATTTAGCTCAAACCACCAAATATCCTCCAGAATGTGAAAAATGCAGCTGGCAGATTTACTAACTGTAAGCTGAGAACGAACTGAGTAAATGAACTACGGATTTTTATTACATGCCGTTTCCAACCATTTATAAGAATCTATCAACACACAGCAAATATACTGGCGTGTAATCACAAGAAGGAGAGTAAGAGGCAAATGAGATTCTTCGGAAGCCAGTTATGCAAGACTTAGAGGGGAACAAGCCTTCTTTTTAGCAGGTTTTCTCTTTCTTTAAGCTTGACACTAAAATAACATCCCCAATTTCCGAACATTCCAGCAATAATCCAACTGATAACAGGATACAAGCATTACCTCTCACAAACTGTCAGCCAGCAACTTACGTAATCCAAAAGACAGAATATAGATCAAGCAGCAGACGAAAGGAAAAGCTACCCAAATAGTAAAATCTGCACTTGCCTCCCCAAGGTGAGAATCTCCAAGAGGTCCTTTTGTCTCAGGATTAACAATGACTACTTTGACTCCAGGCAAAATCTAAAGATCAGAAGGAGGAAGATGGAACCAATTGATGAGTTTTTTTATGCAAGTAACTAAAATTCACAAGTTGTTCATTTACCTCCAGATTTTAGAGCATGCTTTTCACCTGTGCAAGTTACAACACATATAAAACAAAGCAGAGCATGAACACTGAAGTACCATAATAGAAACCAATGACTCCGGATCCACATAAACAAGGGATTCTGGGGTCAGAAAACATTGGTGCGTTGTTATTTGAAGAATTCCATATTAAAATCTGCCCAAACTGTATCTTTTTCTAGTCTATTTAAAGAAGGGAGTAAGGACTGCAGGGAACTCCTAGTGTATGCATATTTCAAAAACGCACCAGACACTAATTTAAGTTTCTGATACAGTTCATTTACTATAAAAACAGAATCAATCCTCCAAATCATTTTAGTAAAGCGTGTTCTAATATCAGCAGATCCTTTATCATAAAAGCAAACCCACTTTCCAGAGCACTATAGCCATCAGTCACCTCTTGCCAAGCCCCAGCACTGTTTAACCCAGCTGCCTTGCCCAACTACAAATCTACAACATTCTGGAGGGCACGAGGTGCCGCGGTGCCATGCAGAGTGCCACGCAGCTAGGGAAAAGCATGGAATTACCTTCCCGGATTCCGAAAGCAGCAGGCTTTGTGGAGCTCCCCTTTCCACTAAGCGGACTCTGAAGGCAAAGAAAACATTGTCAGGAAGAGCAGCGAGCTGAAGCCTCCCGAGCAGGGGCGGTAGCTCAGTACTGCCACAATGTTTTATGAAGGCAAGTCATGAACAAGTTTAATTAGCTTACTGTACCTGTCATGTCTCAAGGATTTCAGATCTACATACACCGTCGTTGGATCAGGCCCTGATGTTCCCTAAGGAGTTCAAGAAATATTTTAAAGAATTAAATATTAAAGAATAAAATACTTTCAGAAATATTTACCTAGGTCAGTAAGCTCTGCCTGAGCTCGTAAACATTTCTGGGCATTATCCTGACAGCAGAATTCATATCCCTATGTCCCCACCGCAGCAGCGGCACTGAGGGCGACCACAGGCAATTGCTCCCTATGTGGGGTGTAACCCCAGTGTGGGATGCACCCCGAGAGGGGGTTGCTGTACATACACAGCCCCAGCACTCCCAGCTATCAGCCCCAGGGCAACAACGATCGTTTGTTTGGAAATAAACAGTTCCCTCATGTCATGCTCCGGTTGTTCCGAGTGTCTGCGATGTAATCTGGCAGCTGACAAGAGAAGCTGCTTAAGTCTTGGGCCAGCTGTCTGCACGGAGCAGACGTGGGGCTAAGCTACTGACACACAAGCGCGTGCAGATTAGGAACCTGCGCGTCAGAAAGGAGGGGAACCTGGACCCCAACGGCGCGTTACCTGTAAACAGATAGCGACGTTGACTCTCGATCCGAAGGTGGTGCTCACAGCGCGAGAGGACAGGCCGATGTCTTTGAAGAGTTTGGAGAAGGAGTGAGTCAGGGAGACTCGCGGCCGCTCCTCCGCGACTACCACGCAGGTCCGCACGCACGACAGGTTAATTCCACGTGCCTGCGGAGGAGAGCGCAGACACAAGCGAGTGCCGAGGCCTGATGCTGCTAACACCCCCATGGGACATCTGCTTTCCACCCCTTGAAGCTGAAGGAAGTTACTCTAAAAATGCAGGCCAATGTTCTGTGTCTTCTTTTGAGCTTCCATTTTTTAGTGTAAATAAAATGGGTCCGAGCAGAGCCTAGGAATAGTTAGACCAATGGGATCACCAATCCTGCTCCTTCCTCTGTGCCAGAGGATGCAGCACCATGTGCTTCTGCGACACCTTTTAGCTACAATTACATTTCTCATTGCCCATTTGCATGTACAAAAACAAAGCCAAGAGAGAAGAATGTGATTTGCTAGGATCACACTGGATCTTCAACAAAACTCGGGCCAGAAACCATTTTCTCCTCTTAGTTCTGCAGACAATCTGGAGCGCTGAGCAGCGCTAGCCACTCCGTTTAACTGGAGACATATCGCACAATACGTGCTCGACAATGCAACCAAACTGATCTCTAACTTAGATGAAAAGCATAACATATTTCTGCAGGAAAATCCATGCAAAAAGTCACCTCAAGCCTCTTAAGTAGCTAATTTCTTTCCTCTTCCCTCCTAGGAGGAAACACCTTGATTTAGCAGATTGCCTAACGTGTGCTTTACATCATGGGCTGGGCTGAGCCTTCACTGCAGACTGTTATATAAGCAATTTTCTGCATAGCAATCTGCTGCTGGCATCATCTCTTTTGGGTTTGCCCAGCAGTCTCTGACACTCGCTGGCAACACCACTGAGGAAGTGCTGCCTACACTGCAACAGACTTCACTCCGCTTTAATCTCTTTCATTTCCTGGAGCCACGGCATTTTTTGTTGCTTTTCCTTTTCAGCAAGCCGTGGGTCAGGCACTTCTGCGCCATCACAACCTTTGTACTTGACGATTCTGCCATTTCCTTTAGTACAAAAATTTCATTAAGGCAATGTAAGATTCAGGAAGTGTTTCTTACCTTTAACATTTCAACTTGGTTTCCAAGTCCCTTTGTGCACAGTTCCATGACTGAATAGGAACAGAAAGTGTCCCTTATTTTATACTGGCTGACAGTAGATAACCATAGGAAAAGATTGGATTCCAGCTCCATAGGAGGAATTAAGATCGACTGGTGACCAGAGTACACACTATGAAAAACAAAGAGCAGAACATAGATTTCTCTTTAAATTAGTATTTATTTTATTTTCACGTTAGATTTTCACGCTAGATCAAATGGAGCCTTTTGCACTCTGTGTCTGAAACAAACCCAACAGCCATCCTTGTTATCTGCAGTAACTGTTAATTTATTGTACCATAATAATAATCTGCATACACACGCAGCCAGACAGGAGGAGGAGCACTGGCTTAGCCATACAGTTTAAAGAAAGAAAACTTCCCTACTGCAACATATAATCAAAGAAGACAGACAAGAGAAACATTCCGGAGCCAGTAGCATTTGGCAGCACAAATATGCATGATCAAGACAGGATTACATTTTGCTAATCTACAGGAAAAAGGAACATCTTATTGTCAGCTTAAAGGCAAATCCTTCACTTAATGGTAAATTAGTCATTTTGGTAGTTTCAACATATGCGTGTGCAATGAAATCAGATAAGGAAGCAGATTAATATTTCCTATTTAAACCCCAAACCTAATCATTATTATTTTTTTCTTCCGTGTAGAAAGTCCTACCTGCAAAGGCACCAGAGCACAAAACCAAGTCCACAGTAGGGGTCAAGGCAAATTGCAATCTGCCGAGAGGAGTAGAGCTCACACTGGAGCTTGATGGCCCTGCAGAGGCCACTCACTGCAGCGTGGGACATCTGCAGCAGGAGAGACACAAACACTGTTGATAGCTCTGCTCCATACACTAAGTTTTCCCCTCTTATCCTGTGCGGCAGAATTAGTTCTTAGTGAGACTGCATGTAGCTAATCCATAGCTTTACTGGAGGAAAAACCTGCTTTTTGCTCAAAAGCCAAAAGGAAGCTTTGGTGGTGGTAGAGGCAAGAGAGGGATTGAAACACAAGGCAAAGACAAGATATCACCCCCCACCCTCTCATGTCATTTTCCTGTACCTTTACTCCTGTGAGCATGCCTGTTGTGGAAACACTGAAGTCTAGATATGCGAGCATTTCGGGCGTAGGCGGTTTGTAGACTTGAGACAGTCGCTTCCTGGGCAAGTCATCTGTGCAAGAAGGGAGCAAATGTGGTTAGTTAAGAGCTAATGAACTGGTGCTTGAAAGGAGAACAACATTCAAAAAGGATGAGAGAGACCATAGAGCTTGTTCGTAACTCTTTCCAGAAGAGAGATCAGCACATGAGAAGGCCTTTGCCAAAGTTCTCCTGTAGAGAATTATTTATCCTAAGAAAAACAGAGAAAAGACTTCCTCTTGTGTGTGTAAACCAAGCAAAAAAATGCAAAAGAGTTGGGAACAAACAAGGCAAGGCCTGGCTTGAATTTTGGATGTTTCTTCTAAACATGAAAGCATTTTTTTAAAGATTCTTCAGTTAGCATCTGAAACGGGGGAATCGTTCTCTCCCTTTGGAAATGGACGGGACTCCCAATGCAGCACTTCAAACAATTTGTTTTTAAGTCCATGAACTGCACCTGTGTCAATGATGGTTGGCCAAGTTTTCACGTCTACAGCAGCAGCTGCCTCTCTGGATTTCAGTAGTCTCATTAAGGTCTGTGTTGTGAGAATACATGCAGCTTTGCTGACCTAAAAAGATAAAACCCTTCCTCAAAAAACAAGAAAGAAAAAGACAAAAGACAAAAGAGCATGTCCCAGAGGCACTGCACTCACACGCTCTGCTATCCACGTGGTATTTTACCACCTGTAGCCAACTTCTCCCAGTTAATTAATTAATTTCTTTGGCTTTTCCAACACCCCAGCTCTCTACTCTTCCTGCACTAAAATTCCAAGTGCATAATACAAATAACGATGTATATATTTTATATATTGCTTTCTCTCCCCGGTGCCGAGGGGCTGGCAGCTTTGAGCGCCCCGCTCTCGGCTGCACCCCGTTACTCACTTCCACGATCATTCGCACTGTGGGCAGAGTAGCAGTGAGGCTCTGAGCATGAGGTGGTCTCACGGTCACGGGGATGCAGCCAGCGTACAGACAGCCATAGAACGCGCTGATTAGCTCAATGCCTGCAAGGACACGACAGGCCGTGGTGTAGGACACTGGTGGATGGACACCCTGGGGACACCAGCCTGTCCCCCACGTACTCCAGGCATCAGTTACAGCTCTCAGTAGGAGAAGGGACACAGAGCAGGCGCTCCCACGGCACAGATGTGCAACACAAGCAGCCCAAACACTGAAGGCAGCGCGACAAGGCAGCTACGAAAGCCTGAGACAGGACTGGGAAAGCAGCTGACCACAAAGAGAACCATCTCCCAGGGAAAGAATATCCAAAAGTGAGTCAGGACAAGACAGGAGTGTCTGGCAGCAGCAGCAGCAACACCCCAGGGTGCTGTTGTACACGCACAGCGGGTGGTAAGAGCTGTGGCCTGTCGTGCACAGCCGGCGCTGCACACCGCGCTGTTCCCAACCTACTGCTGCACAACAGGCAGCTGCCAGTCTCAGAAGAGCCTGTTGCCTGCACAGCTAAAGGGGGTGACACAGTCTCGACCGCAAGTCACCCTGCCACTTCCTACAGCAACTATGTGCTTTCCCTGGCTGAAAAGCTGCCAGCTGGCGGTGTGAGCCCAGCCAAACAGGGCTTGGGAAGAGCCCAGGAGCCCCGTGGCCCTGGTGGAGTGACTAATGCACTTCTGCAGCAGAACCAGCATGGTCACAAGCCTCTAAGAACCCTGCAGTGAACACACCATATCAGAGGATCTTTGATAAACACTGAAGCTTTTAAGGATTTTATTCTAAATATAAGGATAATGCTAAATCTCTAGAGTTCAGGACACCTATCCAGAAGTGAGAAGTTATAAATGAGCTCTTCCAAAAACTCTACAGCCAAAGAGTAAGTCTAATATGGCAACTGCAATGCATCCAGACGGCCCCCCTTGGAGACAGCACTTGATGAGTGAGCTCTGCAGCCCCTCAGGCATCCTTGTTCCAGTGAAGCTGGCTTACCAGGAGGATAGAGAAGCACCACGTTGTCTCCTGCATTGAGATGTCCTTTCTCATACAGAATTGATGCAATTCGCTCAGCCTTTTTGTGCAGTTGAAGGCAGGTGGCTGTACATACAGTGGTTCCCTTGAAAGGAAACAAAAACTTTCTAAACAAAGCCTGGCATAACATGTGTGATGGTGAAATGGCTGCTAAAACAAAAATAAATAAAGGCTCAAATTTGCACTGATATGCTGTGGACCTTCCCCGAAACTCAACACTGATTATACCTTGGCATTTAATAACAGGAAGAGTGGGTGGTCAGGAGTTGCTTGAGCTCTCCACTGTAACACCTCTGTCAGGAACTGGTGCTGAAATAAAGAGGCAATAACCAAATATTAGCACTTTGGCTTCAGAAGTGATACCCAAGTCTTTCACATTGCAGTCTCACATTTGGCTGTATGGTACATTCTTCTTGCCTCCTCTAACAAATACTGTTACCTTTTTAACTAAATCATTGTCTTCTATTTGACCAAGATCTCTTCCAGAAGCTTGAGCAATTCGCTTCCCAGCAACCAGGTTCCCCACCATCACAGAGGCAGGGCCAACACCTGTTGATAAAGAGCAGCCACATGGGATCAGAACAAAGAAACATCTAGGAATAGATTCTTTGAAAATTATCTGCTAGCTACTACTCTATATAATGTTATAACAGAGGTCTCCAGCCAGCAGAACACTCAGCAGAATTTGTGCATTGCAGCTTTGTAGGCCTGTGAACTTTAGTTTACTAACTCTAACCAAAAGGAGCTCAAGTTACCTGGTTGTTTCTGCCTGGGTTTTGGCAAGTTGGTCACACACGTGTGCGGGCACATGAGGATGTTGCACGGATGCAGAGAGCCCTCCAGAAAGTGCTGTTTAGTTTGAGAGATATGGATCCCTCCCAGTGGAGTTTTTGGCAGTGTGTTGGCTGGCACAAGAGCAAGGCAATAGACACCCACTTGGTGAATGCTGTCAATTGCCTAGAGAAAGGAAAGACGGTCATTTGACTGCTTGGTCCCACTGGAGATAGTCGAGTGTTACTCACTGCGTTACCTATTCCAAGACAAATCCCTACATATCTGCAATGTGCTAGAGGAGCAAGACAGTTGCCATGATGCCATTTCACCTGTGCAACATTAGCCATCCCTCTGGTAAGAGTTAAGTGCTTGCTCGCATCCTTTCCTTTAGACATCCATAGCCTTCCATATACAAGAAACTCATTTTTAAATTGTTCACGACTAAAATCTCAAAATATAGACAGTTGCTTGATGAATCATCCAGTTTTGATTTTAGGATTTTATCCATCTGTCTCCTCTGAACCAGCACCCTCTGTTCCTTTTTTTGTCCTCCTTGGCATTGAGGCATCTAATGCATTATTCAGATCACCAAGTACTTCCCTGATTTCTCTCCCTGGTGTGCCTACTTTACAACCTGAACATTATTCCCAAGAGTTGCATACATGCATGAAGCTCTCAAAGCAAGCATTCATATTCATTATGGTTTCTTAGGGCTGCACTCCTTCAGCTGTTTTAACTGTTCTCTGTTCAGCAGCTCCCTGCTGCAATTGCATCTCCAGAGATAAGGGCAGCTTTAAAGTCCGACGTTGAGCACCAGCACGATTCAAAACTAAAAGCAGAATTCCTAAGAGCGAACACTGGCTCTACTTTGTAGCGTTAAGAGGTAATTATGTCTCTCCCTGCACAGTCACCTTGCTAGCATAATGCTGACCACTTCATCCGAGCCTACATCCTTCTGCGTTGTGGCCGTTTTCCGGGGATCTTCACACATAAAAGAACAGCTTGTGCACAGTAGATGTACCAGCTTGTGACCTTGTAAAACTATCTCGCTGCCAAGAGGGATCAGGAGCCTATGCTCTTTCCATCTGGGGCATGCTGTATCCTAATGGCCTCTGATCTGCCCACACACTGGAAAATACGCACTAAGCACCTCGCCCACCTGTGCAGCTTCTCACCTGCAGCACTCGGCTCATCCACTGAAAACTGTCCTCTTCTGATGCGTCTGGCCTCTGTTCCGCAACCACCACAATCCTCTCATCGTAGAACACAGACACGGAGAACACAGCAATCCTGAGGAAAAGGAAAGAGTCGTGTTGGCAGAAGTGCCAATTTTATTCCTTCGGGATAACGAGCTAAAGGAAACAGATCGAAGGCAAAACTCCGAAAATCCATGGAGTGAAGATAAATTCTTTAATTCATTTGGAAATTAATACCTCTTCCTTGCTGTGGAACATCAGCCAGCAGCTAGCTACTATGGAGCCTTAGAAACTCTACAGAGACAGAATTCAATTTTCTATAAGTCTGGTTTATCTTGTAAAGGGATTCCTTCCCCTAAAGCAGACAGACTTCACAAGAAGTCAGACAGGATATTGAGGTAAACTGATCTGCGTCAGGAAGAATCAGGCCAGCTACCTGCCTGAACCTAAAACATACTCATTTGAGATTGATGAACCCAAACAAGTCAACTACTGATAAGAAAACAGTATCACGCTATAGATCACATTTCATTTTACGAGGTGCAGGACTTCATGGGAGAGGGCGAGGTTTATTTTGCCCACCTTCCTCTGTAAACCGTTTTTATTGATTCTACTGCCAATCCCGTTGCTACAATGTCATCTGCATTGTGCCTACGTCCACTGACTGTCAACAATCCATCCATTTTTCCAACCACAAACACCAAACTGCCCTGAAAGATAAAAAGATGTGATAAAGTTATACAAAGCAGATTTTCAAATGTCTTTGATGGCAGATTTTCAAACTCTTACTTGCCTATAATTTCAATTGCTAGATCAATGGAACTTGTATAAAACATATTTTCTTCCTCTTTGAATTACATCATATATGACTATTGAGGTGAATCATTCTAGCAACTCACTGAGCCAAGATACTTCAGCACGTGTAGCAGAGCTGCAGTACTAAAGCCTTTTAAATTTCATTTTAAAAGAACTAGCAATCCAAAAAAATGCAACAAGTAGCATGGTAAAGCACTGTAATGGTAACATGCTGCAAAAGGAAGGGTTCTACTGGCTTAAGCAAACCCATTACCTCTCAACTGCTAATGCAAGTTGCTTTTCACAGATTCCCAGAATGGTTGAGGTTGGAAGGGACCCCTGGAGGTCATCTAGTCCAACCCCCTGCTCAAGCTGGGACACTCTGTCATTCAGGCAGGTTTGGAAGACCTCCAGAGAAGGAGCCTCCACAATCTCTCTGGGCAGCCTGTTCTATGGCACTGGCACCCTCACAGTCAAGTTCTTCCTCACATAGAGATGGAACTGCCTGTGTTCATCTTTTCTCTTAAATATCCAAGGCTCTTAGTATTCACACAGGCAAACAGCAAGGCATGCTCAAAAAGCATGTTACGTACAGGTCCAACGAAGCCCAGCAAGCCTGACCGCACGAACGGCACGTCGCCCACTGGAGAGCCAGATGAGTTCACAGGGATAACCTGCAACGGAAGGGACGACTGTGAGAGGTGGAGTGCATTTACCCAAGGACAGAAATTTTGGGCTGGTAATCACAATACACACAACCAGTGTGGAAAATGAGTGTGTGTTAAAAAAAAAAAAAATCAAACACACACACACACACACAAGATCATACAGCATCACTGATTCTACATAGGAGAAAAAGAAAGATGTGGTCTGTCTGACCTACCTCAAACGTATTCTTTGTCACCCCAGCCAGCCCATAATACATCATTCCTCCTGCTCTGGAGCTAACGCAGATTTCCCCGATCTCGTCTGTTTTACAGAGCTGAGGGGGTCCATCAGGTTTCACTATACACATCATTCCTAGGACAAATTAGACATTGTTAGGAATACTCCTAAGGATTTGGTTCGTAAAAGGGCTAACACTTTTAACCATCCCTGCACATCCTCACCTCCTGGCATCACATGGCCAACATCTTGGACAGTGAGAGCGGAGTTTTTATCTTCGGTGTTGACACGGATGACACCAAAACTCAGCCCGTTCATGGACAGGATGGCTCTTCCAGGTAAAGGTGCCCCAGGGACCCCAGGCCTTTGAAGGAGACAAAAATGAATCATGGTATCCTTAGACTCCGATGAAGGCATCACAGCAACAGAAAAATGCACGTTGCACCACCTCCTCTTTTATAACGAATTTAAGGCATAAGATACAGTAAAGATTCCTTTCCAGAAGACTCACCACATATCTTACAGGAACAAAAGCACTCCTATCTTAGGAGAAATGTTCAATAACCCAGCCACCTGATCACCCAAGCACAAACAAATGTCAGTGGAGCTTATTACATGCTTAAGTCAACTAGGACCGATAGATGTGTGAACAAACCGTGGCCAGGATCACTTAACCTTGCAAACAGACTGCAATGCTACACACACATTACCTCCGTATTGCAATAGTCATTGCTTCTGGAGATGTAGCACAAGGACAAATTGCCTCTGGTTTAAGCCCATGGCTCTGAAACAAACTCAGGAAGGCATCACATGAGGAAACAGACCCTGGAAAGGCAGAAAAGAGATAACTATGACTTTACATGAGCTGATTTAAAAACTGTCTGTAAAATAACCTAGAAATAAATGCAATAAAGTCTAGGAAACCTCTTGCTCTGGTGCTGAAGTGCCACAACCCATTACTCTGTGTTACTATACAGCTGGGAAGTAGGTGCAAAAGCAGCAGTATTTGCACCGATGGCAACAAGCAGCTGAGCCCGGTCAGGACAACAGGCCACGGGTACTCACAGGGATTTGCACCATCAGTCACAATCAGCATCCGCAGAGAACTCAAACTGACATCTCTTTGGTCTCGATGGGCCATCATGGCCCAGTGCAAGTCTCGACACTTCACCAAAGCAACTTTTGCTGCAAATGAAGGCAACAGCTACAGTTAGCAGCAAGAAAAGCTTTCCGTTTCCATATGCACATGGAGGCAATATCCAACTGTGCAAAAGGAGAAAACTCTCACTAAGGCAAGCAACCCTGAACTCATGGAGCTTGTAGCAATGACAAGCCCCACCATACAGCAGTATCTGCTGGGGGATGCAGCCCAGCCCCTGAGCCATGGCACACCACTATCATCATCTCAATATCCTGGCTACAGGCTCGGGATCAAATGGATCTTTTTTGGGCTCAGTTATTTTCCTGGTGTCATAAAAGGCACTGGCTCCAAACACACAGGCTCTGAAGTCATCAAGAAGCTCTGTGTGTTTTGCCATCATTCACAGAGCATTGGGACTTCGTGTATTTTTACAGATAAAAATCACCATTTTGGCCCAAATATTTTGTTACTGAAGAGCAATAAGGCAGGCTCTAAGGCATTTGATATTTTGATGCTCCTCATTCATTTATCATAAAAAGTTAAGCTTTAAGTTGCAGAAGAAATTAAGTTACCTTTGTGGGCATGAACTCTCTGCACCCATGAGAGCGGGCAGGTTTTCATCACAGAATAGGGCACGCTGATAGTATGCAGTTTGTTCATTACATTCTGAAAAGGAGAAATAAGATTTTTAACAAAATGAACACAAAATCTATTATAAAGCAGAAACAGGAGTCACTCCCCAACTCCTCACCAAGCCTTCTTTCCCATGTGAATTCACACACACACACTTGGGATGCTTCTATGCTTCCTGCAAAGCAGATAATATTTCAAAGCATCATTTGAATTTACAGTAAAGCTTAGTAATTGAGCAGGAAATGCCACTACTTCTGCCAGATCTGCAATTCTCCAGAGAGAGGGGTACAAATGACTTAATAGGTAATAGTCCAAAATCATGTCCTCAAACTTTGCAATTACAAAGTGTTATGAAATGCTTCAGAAAGTCTTCATAGGCTCAACTCACCGTTAGAATGCCATGCCACAGCCCTGCATCCTTCTTAAAATCCAAAACATTCACTATCGTTTCACCTAGAAGAAAGTTGTTGCGTTGATTAAAGTGTGCCTGGACACCTCTGATTGTTATTTATGCTACATTCTGCTGCTTTTCTGTGGCATCACCTACCTTCAGAATAGTTGCAGGCCTGTGACAAGGCTTGACAGTGAGAGAGCATGGCAATTCGGGACACCGTCACACCCATCACGCTGCCCTCTTTGCTAGTCTTGTACTACAAAAGAAAAATAAATGTCAATGCAACTCTGGGTGTCTCATATGAAAGAAATTAAAGCACAGGATCCACACTGCAGCCAGGTTTTGTTCCACTTAAGCTGCTGAGATGTACTTGGAAAAAAATAAAAGCACTTGCTTGTAGCAAGGTATCAGCAAGGTTCACTACAGAAAAGATTTTTCAAGTAACAAATCTATTCAGATTAACTCTGAAGAGATATGAGATAGAGATACCAACTTAATGTATTTGTGCTTGTTTTATTATTACTGTAAGGCCACAAAGATGCACAAAGCTAAAACTTCACAGCAGGGTGTTGCAGCCACTAGAAATTGGGAGGTTTAAGGTGTTGAGGTCAAAGTATTATTGCTGTGATGATTAGAACATTAAATTCAGCTCACAGAAGCTACTTCATATTGCCCATTCAGTACTCACCTCAATGTATGCTGGCTCAGTTCCTGCAGCTGAGATGTTGGGCTGCCAGTCCTTAGGAGATTTGGAGAGATATTTTGAATCTGTCACAACCCATTTGAGCCTGGGCCAACCTACAGCCAAAATTCAAGTGGAGTTTATTTAGTGAGGAATTGATATTCTGCAGAAGTACAAAAAGAGGCAATCTTTCGTCCAAGTTCAGTTATGCAAGCACAACACTAATCCAAGGCAAGCTACTAGCCAGAAGGCTCAGCTTATTTCTCATCAGGGAGTTCAGTGGGCAACATGGCACTTCCTCTCCTCAGGAAAGATCCCTGCAGGATTTCTAAATATAGCTTGTTGTACCGTCAATAAAACCAGTTCTGAACCTGCCAAGTGCCACTGAAGGAATCCGAGGACAACCCCGATTTGTAAGATGGATTTTTTGTACCTTCCAAAGCCCCAACGTAGTTCTGTCAGAGAAATGCATGTGGTATAGAATAATCCATAAAACACACAATCATAAGCGATGCTACCAGAACACTTGCTCATTTTGCCAGAAAACGGCCTCCAAAATGTACTGAGACTTATAACAACCACGTTCAGAGAGTTCAGCTATAGTAGAAGTACAATCAGAAGTGAATATATATAGCTGATCTAACCTTTAAACTGCACAATTTCTCCGTTTTGGGTTTTTGGAAGCCCTTTCAGACAAACTTCCGTGGTGAGGGCTAAAGCAATACCACAGCTGCCCAGAAGAAAACCAATCTGCTGACCGCCAGCATCCTAAGGGAAGCGGAGGAAAAAAAAAATGATTTCTGTTGCAAAACAGCAGCCAACTTTCCCCTTACCAAATTCTGAGGTTTGGTAATGGTCTGGTAACTGGATGGTAACGCTATGGATCACAGCAGGGAAAACAAACACAAGAGCACTGCAGACCTGCCACAAACTCTTCCCGTTGCCCTTTTCCTCCCGCTCCCAGTGCCTGACATTGGTTTGAAAGTCAAACAACAAGCACCGTCTGGCAGGATTGAACGCAACAATTCCTAAGCTGACATGGTATCACGTTTTGGAAGATGCCATGGCCAACACAGAGGCTTTGCTGGGTGAAAATGGAGACGTACCATGAGACAATAAAACTCCGTAAGGAGATTTGTATGTCATTATTGAAAAGAGAAAAATCGTTAATTTTCTGCATGCCATGTCTGCTCTTTTCAACTCATTTTGAAGTTCAAAAATGAAAAGATTACGTAACTGGGGACAAATTGCAGAGAAATCTGGTGATTCTCAAAGGGAACCCTTCATATCCCAGACAAGTATTACACTGGCAGGACTAAAAGGAACTGGACGTGAAAGTCACAGAAAGCAAGTCTCCCTTAGATGCATGCCCATCTGATATATGCCATTTATTCATTAATGAAAGCACAGATGCTTTAGAGAGAAATCAGGAGGCACAGAAAGGGAAAATGTGTAATTACACTGAAATAAGGCCCCCATTTCCTCAGAAACTAATTTTTATTGCACAATGATAAAAACACCGAAATGAGATGGCTTACCAAGAAACCTGATTGAACAAATACTGGGAGAAGCTTTAAATTTTTTATTTGGTTGCTACAGCAGTTGTCACATTGAGGATAAATGAGGAAAAAAAAAAGAAAAATGCTGTGACTCCCATAATATTACCAGACTAGCTTACCATTTCATTACCATCTCTCTTGCTGTGTTTGCCATTCTGCTGTTATTTTGTTTCCTCTTATGAAATTTTATAGTTTTAGGCAACTCTTGAAATGGCAATAACACAGTAAAATGATAAATATTATGGTAAGGGTAAAGAAAAAGCTTATTTGAGCAGCGAATTTACAAGAGGTGCTTCCTGGAAGGTTTCAGAAATGCTTAGTACCTTCAGTCTCCAGTAAAGTCAAAAGACCAACTGAGCCTTAGCATTGCTGGAAATGAGATCCCCTTCACATGGACCAGAGGGCAGAGCCATAGCGTTATAAGCCCTCTTATAAACTACTGGCAACAAGAGACAAGCCTGTCTCTTAGGCGAATCGCTGACGCTTAGGCAAATCAATCATTTCCAGCTGCTCAGCATGGCTATCTGGTCTCTGTGTTTTTCCATTTTTGAGCTCCTGCTGCAGGGTCACATAGGTCTTGCACATCGTGTTGATACAGAATCATTGAGGCAGCAGCCAGATGCTGTGAAACACTATCAGAGGTGGATGGTCTGACTTGGGTTTCATCCCGCATCAGCCTATCACTCCTCTACGTTCCATCAACGTTACCTTTCTGGTAAGAGGTACCTCTATAGGCACTGGTATGACTTCTGCTAGCAGACAGCCGTAAAACGCCACCATGAACATGACCGGGTCATTGTTGGGATAAACAAGGGCTACCTGCAAGTCACAAAAAAAGGTTTTGTTATGTGAAATGCAAGGCAAAATTGCAAAGTTCAGACCTGCAGTGACTATAAGTCAGCTACCTTCACATGATTTCTTATTCCACCCCAGCATTTCTTCCTTGGGCCATCTTGAAGCACTCCTCCTCACACCCATCTGGCATACACACACGTTCCTCATGTGCAAATACTGTCACCATTCCCTGTGCACACGCATACGCACGTGCACACATGGAGGTATCACCACCCAGCCCCAGGCGCAGAGATTTAAAGCCCTGCATTTCTCTCAGAGCTGCCATGCTCTTCCTTAAGATTTATCTCACAGTCCAAAATCAAGAAGCTGCTTACAGAGGAACCAGCAGGCTGAAAAATCAAAGGTATCTTTCCCAAGTAGCCTGTCTCTGAGATAAGAGCCTCACTATTAAAAGAAGCAGATTTTAGTGTCTGTGGTAAGTTAGAGTGCCCTGCCTCCCCCACCACCACTTCAATGTTTTTATAGCTTCTGAGGGACAACCAGCTCAAAACTCATTACCCTATCTCCAGGTTTTAACACAGGTTCGTTTTTGGTCCCCAGTTTATTAAGCAGTGTGTAGGCCAGCTTGAGACTTCTGCTCCACAATTTGCCTAGAACACAAAGAGGAGAGACTTGTACAAATCTAAATCTAAATCAATCCAGTATACAAGAGAATATATTCCAATTCCCGACTGCTTTATCCATGTACTGTCACCTCCTGTGTTTCAGTTACACTGCTGCATCGACAAACCTCTCAATCCACGAGTTCATTGGCAACCACACTAGGAAATGCCCTGTACGACAGTGATGTTCCACCCTCTCCTACCCTTCCAGGAGAGTTTAACAACCCAACTCACCGTATGTGAGGGTATAAACTGGTTTTCCTGTAACATCCAGTGCTGTGAGACAGGGGCACTTAGCCTGCGTGGTTCCCCAGCGCTGCAGTGCTGCTTCCAAGGCAGGAGGCCAGTTACAAACGACGCCCAGCGGCTCTCCTTTCACAGGGGTCATCTGCCGGCCCTCCGGCTTGGGCTGATTGGGGTCAGGCTGTGGAACTGAACAACATTTCATAATGTTCCCAGTTCAGCTTAGCTCATTTACTCCCAGACAGTTAAGCTGAAAAGACATCCTGAAGAGAAAAGCAATGCTCTTCCAAATAGCCTGTGTGTTTAACATGCTCTATTGCATTTTGTTCTCTATGGAGGCCTGCAAACAAACACTTGCCGTGAATGCAGTCTGCTCCTAATGTGCTACTCACTGCTATACAAATTATCAATTATCAAAATTGATATAAAAATATAAAAATTATCAAGGAGGGCAACACAGAATTAGAGAAAAGACAAAAGCACCTTACTAAGTAAGGCTGTAGTGTAGTAACTACCAGCAAGACCAATTCCATTGGGACTTTTACTCAAATAGTCTAAGAATATTTTTAATGCTCTATTTAAATATTTTTGTTAATGAGTTTTAGTTATTGTAAGATGTTTAGTGTCGAAGAGGCCACACAAAGCTCTGCACTACAGCAAATTACTTGAAATGCTATTTTTGTACCAGTGATTGCTGGCCAGAGACTCCTCATGAATGCTATCAGTAGCTGCAAACAGGGAACCAAACTGAGTCAACTTCAGAAACAATGGCATAATTAAATATAGCACTGTGCAAGTCTGTGTGCTTACAATAAATGATGAATAAAAATATTATTCGGTGCTATTACCTTCCACAATTTCTTCAAAATCATCCACAAAAAATTCTTTCAGGGGTGGCCTTTTAGGTCTTTTCAAGGTGTTAAGCAACTGTTGAATTTTCGTGGAGACTCTACTACTCACAGGAACACCTGGAGGGAAAGATTTTAGCTAATAAAAGTACTCATCATCTCTACTGACATTTGTGCCTTGCCTCCTTCTGCTGAAGGATACTCCTGGGGTGCCCACTCATTCAACTAAGGGTTTCCATCACTAAAGGTTGTGCCAGTGCAGGCTGACATTAGTAGGTATTACATGAGTTCTGTATTAACCCAGTTGTCAGAAAAAGCTAGCAATATGAAGTTCTTTTTAAAACACTCCCTCCATTCCAAAGCCCAATTTCCATCTGTCTTTGTTGCGTCCTTCCTCAGACACCATTGCCATTTCTGGGAACACTGAAAGCTTCCATACCATCAGCAGTATCCATGAGACTAGACCGATTAGATCCCTTGTGCATGCCTTTCACGATCCCTGAAGGAGGAAGGTCAATTGCTGCTGGGCGGGCTGAGGAAGAGGAGGTAGTTGCTGTGACATCTGGGGGAACTGAGAAATTTTCTAGAAAAAGGAGAAAATTGAAGTGGTGATTAACACATACCTTCCATTATCACACAGCACAAGTGAAGTGTCTGCAACCAACAATCTTAACAATTTAATGGGTCGGATTTTTATGGGGGCTCTTGTCAATGCTACATAAACCACAGCCTAAACGTTAAGCAGCTCAAGGAGGCGTACATCCAGTTTGGAAAACAGAAAATGGAGACAATGGAGACACAGGTGAGTGGCTTTGTCCAAGTCAGGAAAGGAATTCAGCAAACTACTGACAAAATTCCTATTCTTGGTCTGTAGCCTTCAAATAAAGCAAAATCTCTTGGCATTCAACACTCCATCTAACCTATAAAATGAGACAATTCTTAAACCTGTCAGCTCTGACAGCCTCAAGTTGCAAAACATTGCTCCATAAGAAGTTCTGTTTTCCAGATGAGTCCATAATGCGTCAAAACTGTATAGAGCTCTGCGTACTTCAGCAATGCTCTCACTAGTCTCATTTGAAATAAGCAATTTTTGCTTGCATGGGATTTCTTCACCCATGACAGGAGGTTCAAACACCTGTCAGGGCAGCAGCGCTCTATTCCAGAGGAGCAGAGGCAGCAACTGCTGCTTCTGAAGAAAAAAGCCCAGGAACTTTGAAAGGACGTGTTAGCTGGGCCAGAGAAAGCCTCGAAGAAAGTCACATACCAAATAAGAAAAAATAAAGGTTTCTCTGGTTTATTCTTTCTTTCTAGAAGGAAAAACTCCATTTCTGCAGACCTTTTGGGGACAGGACAACGAGGAAATATTTCTCACGTGTAGAACTTCTAAGCTCACTAAGCTCACATTTTCTAGACATTTACAGACTGTTCTCTCCAAATTTACTGTTTTGGAGAGAACATTTATTGTTCTCTCCAAAGAGAAGAATAAAATTGCATGTTAGGAATTTCCATTCATATAAATTAGTTGTTATCCTAAGATAAATATGTACATGACAAATATAATTGTGATAAAAATTTAACACTTCTACTTTGCATAAAATACTAATTGCATTAGTTATTCTGTAGCTGAACAGCTAGATAACCTTAATTAATTAAAAAAGGTACTGTGGCTTTCTGCATTCATGTATTAAGAGCCTCTGGGCTTCAAAGGTACAGCAGTTATACTGACTATATTTTATGGACAATTTCCCAAGTTTTCCATTTCAGAAAACAACTTGCATCTCAGCAAAGAAACAAACAAAACAAAAAAGTGAAGCAATTAAAAAACCCCAGTGCTTCTATGTACTGCTTGCCCCAAACCGGTTAAGCAAAAGCAGAGAGCACACAAATACAGACATTTCCTAAGATGCAGTAATATCCTTAATAGCAGGTAAAAAAGACAAACATACACAAAGCAAAACAAACTTGGCCATTTCATACAGAAGCATCAGCAGCAAGGAGCACCTCAGAGCCTCAAAAAACTGAGCCTGGGGTATCCAGATCTGTAGGTTTTTGCTCCCTCTTCTCAATACCTGGATGCCCTCATTATTTCCCAGGCTAGTCATGAAATATCTGTGTTAAATCTTTATTCTCTGCTACGCTTACTTCCTAAATGACACACTCACTTATTCATATACCTGGCTGGGGTTTTGTTTTGGTTTTAGTAACACTAAGACAATAAACCTTCGGGCTTACAGCAAAAGGATAATGTTAGAACTTGCTTCCCCCCCCATGAATAGGCCAGGACACCCCTGTGATAAATATCAGGACATGGACGCCAAATGCTACCTGCATACGATGCCTTTGTGCTCACAGCAGCTTCAAAGAGCCGCACACACCAGCAATGCTGCATACAGAAAGAATTCTGCCATCTGACTGTGTCAGGACTCTCATCACTAAGGAAGCTCTTCTCTTCTGCAAGTTCCTGCGCCCCACGGCCCCTTTTCCAACCATCTCAATATTCTTAAGTTCTTAAGGGAAGAAAAATAAATAGATAAAGAAGTTCCCCACAGCAGTGGTGGTCTAATTGTAATGAACCCAAGTACTTCCACCAACACTAACTAAACTCTCCTTCCAAATTTCCCTTACACAACGGATACCTCCAGCTTTATTAATACAGTCTGAACTTGAAGTAGGTTTTCTGTTCATACCCAGCTCCTACCTATTCGAGTATTGGCAAATACATCAGCTAGTGACCCACTGGTCCCTTTGCCTTCTCCATGGGATAGTGTAGAAGATGCTGATGAAGATGTGGATGACCCCTGAATAGATCGGTTGATCCAAGACTCAGCATTCTGTAAGCTCTGATGCAATGCAGCAGAAAGAGCAGCTTGGCGCCTTAGCGACCCCTCATCCTCGGATGCGGAAGACGTGTCTGTGTGGAAGCAGAAAAGAAAATCTAGCTCCTTATGGAAAGGCACATTGCTCTGAACATGCTCTCTTTGCAATTCACATATCAATGGCAAAGGCTTGTAATACGAAAATCTTTCTTCACAGACTCTTGTCAAACATGGTTATGCAGGCCAAAACAGAAGTAACGGAAGTTAAAGTAGCAAACATCTCCAAAACGATGAATATATTTACTCCTGTTTTTCCCCCTCTGTTTAAAGCATACAAAAGATTCAACACATTAGACAAATATCCTGTCTTAATATACTGCTTTTTCACTTGTTACTGTTTCATTCATAGTCTATAAAAAAGAGACACTATATTGCCTAACATCGATAATTCTGAAATGGAAAGTGAGGGGTCAGTATCATTCTCAAAATCAAAAATTTGCAGAAACAAAGTGGGACACAGGCACTGGGAAAGAAACGTGTCAAGGCCACATGTAGAAAATGCTTTTGTGTGCTATTCTAAATGGGTTCCTTTCAACTGCAGAAAACAAAACAGAACAGAACAAAACAAAAAAAAAACCCCACACAAGCAACTGCATCTTGCATGTGCACAAGAACAGATATCTCCTCTGTCCTAAAGCTATGAACTAATTATTTCTTCAGCATGAAGAAAGCACTCATTACGTGATATCTTAAGTTGTACAGCACTACATATAAACATTCGATTACACTTGGGCCTAAAATTTAACTATTCCTACTTAAGAGTGGCTGCCTAGTCTTCAAGAGTGTCCCTTAAATCATAAATCAAGTATTAAATTATGTTCTGCCTACTTATCAAAACAAAATACAGTCATTATTTGGAAGAAGGGACCGATTCCAGTTATACTGGAAGTTTTGGTGCTACCCTTTATTTGCGTAGCACGCACAGCTCTGAACACGCTGCAGTCCTGGACAAGTCAGTACAAAGCCAAGTCCCAAGCAGACACTGGGAATGGGCACGAGACTCCAAGAGGAAGGAAAACATAAGAGGAAGAATGAACAGAAAAGGAGGCAAAGAAGATTCACAGGTGAGGTGGCCTAACAGAGAAGTTTCATACACAGATATGATGAATTCATGATAACTTCATCAATCCAAATGACTACAGTGCTCCCATACAAAAGGGGTCAACAAAAAAGTGACTGCTGAAAATAATATTCATCTGTAAGCCGTGAAATTTTTATTAATACCTGATATACGTGCCATAGACAGCTATTCGGCCACTGAGGCAAAACAACTACTGTATGAAAGGTGCTGGAAACAAGAAGTCTTAAAAACCATGGACTCCCACAGGACCCCATCTGTGTTCTTTGCTCCGAAACATAACTCCTGCAAATCCCTGAGCCCTGAAAAAGCGACACCTTTTCCTGTATGTCGAGGACTAGGCCTTACCAGAAAGAAAACATGAATTGTGCAACTGTGATAGGCGTGAGGGAAGCAAAAGAAGAAGTCTTAGTCCAGAAGGCCCGCTTGGTTCGTACCAATTAATGCTTTAAGAGTTCCCGAAGGAGGATTCATGTGCAGAGCCGCAATGGCAGCACCATGAAAACAAGCAGCTGCTCAGACGTAGCGAGGGAGCTCCAGTCTGACATACGTGCAGAAAATGCAGAATATTTCACTACCTGCAGCCTCCTGATTTGGCAGCTGTTAGTAGTGCATGCCCTAGCACCCACGGAGACAGGCACACCGTAAGAACCTAACCTGGGGGAGTGCAGGCATCGGCTGGAGACTGCACAAACGTGGACCGCCGCTTCGTTGGCATGGGCAGAGCCATCTTCTGCTCCTTGTGCTTGGCCAGCGCTGCTTGAACTGCTTCTGTGTGGATATCTGCAAAATGGAAGTCAGTGTACCTCGCCTTGCAACAGAACAGGAAAATGTGGTGCATTTTAATATATGTACATAATGCAAGCGAGCGCACCGCCCCAGGTCCAAGGCTAGTCTATGAACTGAAATTCTGAACCAGTTAGGTGGGACTTGGGTAAAACCTCATGTTCAAAATTCTGAACAAATACAGATCTTAGGTAAATCCTGAAGGTTACTGAGTGCAGCTGTACATGCATACTGCTCAGGGAATGAAACACTTTCCTCCCCAGCAAGCATGAAATCTCTTGCCCTGTCCTTACCAGATCGATACCGTTCATCTCTGGCTCCCCCTGAGCGAGCTCGGTGAAATTTGGATGAGGATGATGATGATGATGACGATGCGGAGGCTGGAGTTGCAGATGGGGCAGGCGTCTGAGTTCTGTTTTCCTTCTGCAATGCTGGATCAACCCCTGAAAAACAGACCACAACTCTTTGAGGGCAGAAAACAGCCCTTTTTTGAGCATGCATGTGCAAAGTGCTTTTCGAGATAATCCTCTCATTTATACCAGCCTCCTCCTGGACATCGCTGCCACAGAGCCAGGGCAGCAAAGGGGCCTAAGGATTGCAATGAATCCTTATCCGAAGTTGAGTCTGAGCTGGGGAAAGGAGCAAAGCCATGATGTGGGAGGAGGGAGCAGAGAAGCTGGGCTCATTCACGCAGCTTGACATTTTGGTGGGAATTATTGACAGTAAAACCAATAAGACCAATAGCAAGAGCCTCTGCTGTTCTCAGAGCTCTTCTTCTTCAGGTTCTGGCCACTTCCAGCTTGTGTCAAGGCATCACCATCCTGGAAAGGTTGCTTTTCCCAGGGACGCAGGGAGCTGAATAGATAATCTGATAAGAAATTATCATCTTGCATAATTCACCAAGGCACGTATCCTCATGGCTGCTACTGGAATCGCGATTCTAGAAGTCTGTCTGTCTGTGCTTCAGTGGGAACCTTGTGAAAACTAAAAGCAAAGGCCACAACAACTGCAACTGCCTTCAGGCTGTCACCTGCAGTCATGCAAAAAGAAGGGCAATTGTCATCTGAAAATGCACTTCTTAGGAATTCTCACGAACTACTAAAGGGTTAGAGGAATTAAGAGGAAACCACAAATCCCAGATTCCAATTCCAGTCATGCTACTTGCTTAGTGTGTGGTTTTAGGTAAACATACAGCAAGTGCCTGCAGCTCAGAGAACTTACAGTACCAGCAAATCACACCAAACTCGTTGCAGAAATCTTCAAACGTGCCCTGTAACTGCCAGCATGCTACAGAGCAGGACATCATAGCAAATCAGCTACATATCTCAAAGCAAGAGCAGAGAAGCAACTGTTTCCTTTCCTTCCACTGCTATTGTGGACGTGGAGGAGTGAGATATCACAATGCAGAGCTTTGTTCTCTGTTATCAAAACACAGTCCCGTGCGTGCAGAAATCCCAGCGGCAGAATGGACACCCTGGGCAAGCAGAGGGGAGACTTGGGCAATTTCAGCACAGGAGCTGGTACTCAGGGAACCCGAACTGAGGGGCAAGATTTCAATTGCAAATCTCAGTTTATCACAACAGAAATGAGGTGTATTCCTTTCAGAGATGCTGCAGCAAATCTGATTGATAGCTAGAACAACTGCAAAGTTCAGCACCTCTGTAACACTGTACACTGAGATTTGAGAGAAATGGCTTTGGATGCCAAAGTGAACTCATCTAGCACACAACTAGAGTGAAGAGCTGCATTTTTTACCCTGGATGGGACTATATTTGTCTCATAAACTAGAGAGCTTGACTTTGACTCAAATCACAACCTGAAAAGAAAGGCTCAATGCTTTGTGGACATTCAGCTCTTTATGACTTGGAGTACCCACTAGATGTCAGCAGCAGTTTTATCCATTTTAAATGAATTATTAAATTCATACTCTGTTCTTTCCTGTAAGTCTTGCTAAGGCACCTCACTCGTTCCCCAGAGCATCACAAGGTAAACGTGACTTTTCCTTCACAGGGGGACTGAACACACCTGCGTGTGGTGTGATACGCCGAATATTGTGCCGTGACGCAATATTAAACCAGAATATTGGCTTAAATATTCTGCTGTGACAGTGCTGCGGCTTTCCACAGATCAGGAAAAACATCCAAGGGCAGCAAGTCGGGAATGGTTATACAACCAAGCAACAAGCCAGCCAGGCCCGGCAGGTGCTGGGGACTTTATTTAGCATTTCCTCTGGAATAAACCCACTGGAGTGGCTACGGTTTCTACTGGCAGGAGCCGAAACTAAGTAGACAGGAAAAATAAATAACGTTACATTAGGATGCTATGCATTTTTAAAGGCCATTAGTTTTCAACAGAACTGACGGCTTTGTGAGCCCCACAGTTTGTTGAAGGGATTTTTTTTAAATACAGAGACTTTTACATTGAAAGAATCAGTAAAAGCATCGTGTACGATCAGCAGACAAGTGCTTACATTAACAGCAAGGACAAAGCGTTGCATTCAGCTGACAAAAAGGCAGCAGCAGGCCAACCTGTTTTGCTGCTGCTTCGCGTGCAGCACGGAGCAGAGGTGTTAATGCTGGCCAGGCTGCTCTGCACAGTAACGGGGTCCCTTGCAGCCTGGGGGGCACCTGCAGCGGGCAGGGCAGCGCTCTGCGCGGTGCCCACGTACAGTTCAGGGGCGAGGAGGCCAAAAACTCACGGGGCAGCACAGGATCGCAAACGCTTTTGCAGGAGCTGGATGCAGCTCAGTTCTGCCCTATGTAAGATTAAGGGAAAATTCAGGTATTCCACTGATTTAGCCCTTGAAAGGATTGCAGAGCTGGAAAAACTGAATTCCTAGAGTCAAGAGTTAAGGTTTATTTGCAAGTGTGATATCTCTTGGACGTAAAAAGGAGGAAAATAATTCCCCATCTGTGGTAGCTGCAAGTCAGATCTTGTAAATGAGTGAAATGCTCTAAACAGTCCTGTAAGCTGGAGCGCGTGTACATGATTTACGGGTTTAGACAAAGCTGTTCTATCACTGGTTACTGTTCCTCATTAGCTCCCCTTTGAAATAATAAAATACTAAATCAACAACAATAAAAAAATACAAAAGGCACTGGATCCCATTCACCTTTTCAATAAAGTCCCCTAATGTTCTCTCTCCAAACGTGCTTGTCCCAAATATTTACTTTAAATCATCATAAGAATAGCTACATAAAAAGCTTTGACAGGCAGGGCTGGCTGAATGATTTCCTTTACGCATTAGCAGAGGAACCCAATGCATTATTGTAAATAGCAAGAAAATGTACCCTGCCAACAGCCTGTGCACAAAGGCTGCTAATCCTGGCACAAGGTATTCCCGTACCCGCAGCGTTTGGGCTAAAAAGCTCCAAATGCTCTTCCAGATTTACAGCAACATAATGAGGACGGCAGCTATTTCTTCGGCAGACTCTGCCTGCAACCTCTGGCAAAAATGGGTTCCAGGAGGCGGCCGGTTACGGGTCTGGTCCCAGCTGGGACGAGGTGGCACGGTTGGTCCTGGGGGACGGGGCAGGGCAGGCGCCGGCCCGGGCGCGTTGCCCAGCACGCGGAGCGTCTCCAAACCCTTCCCTCCAAACCCTTTTGTGCCGCAGCCAGTGCGGAGCAGAGGGACGGCGCCGGTATCGCGGCTCCGTCACCGCAGCCAGCTCCCTTCACAAAAAAGGGCTTGTTGCACCAGGAAAACATGTATCTTTAGGTAATTAACATCGTTGCCTTCCCTCCAAAATAATGAGGCAAGCTCCCAGAGGCAACGCGAACGGAGCGCAGCTCTAGCAATAAGAATCTCCCGAATTACAACCCTGGCTTGCTCTGACATGTCATCATACCTTCCTTTGTCTCACTTCACATCTACGAAATGGAGACAATCCATTAGCTGCCATTAGGATGGCATTTGAAGAAATAAAACACACTAAATGCCAGGAGTAAATATTTTTTTTCCCCTGTTGGTTTTCTGCTCATTAAAAAGGTGACCTAATTCTTAATCCCTCATGCATGACTTCAACAGGATTTTTACAAGAGGAGATTCCCCAGTCCAGGGACAGCTGAATACAGGATATATAAAAAGCTGGGGAGCCGAGTCAGAATGACAGTCAAAATGGCATCTTAATTGGTGACCTGCCACTGGCCTCCAGCTTCCGTCCAAACTTTAGCTCATTCTGCAGCCTTGAAAAGCACCACAATTAAAGTAGCAGGGCCACAGATGGTCTCGCTAAACATTTTTTCCTCCTAATTAAACAACATTTGGTGAAACAAACCAAACACGCAGGCAAAATGACAGGCATGAGGGGCACGAGATCACACTGACAAATGAAAAGCAACTCGGGGAGCCTCAGCCTCCCCTGGGCTCTGCTGCAAGGGCAGAGCTGGCGAGCAGGCAGCTGCACGTACGGAGTAGCCCGCGTGGCCTCCTCGGGCTTCGTGCTCACCACTGATGCACACCCTGAACCGCGGGACCTGCCTGATGATCACCCACCTGTAAGGAGCACGAGCCGCTCACCACGGGCCTCAGATCTGGCTTTGATACAGAGGAAACGCCTGGGAGATTCCCATCACGTCACTGGTTCGGGGAGGCAGCTTCCAGCAGTCAGTGCTGCTCATAAGAAACTCTCTGAGTTAAAGGCTAAAATACAAATCTGCTCACGCTGCTCCCCTCGGTACATGAGCCTAGGCAGAACACACTCCTCTCCCGCACACAAGGCACCTGCTCTGGCGAAAAGCAGCTCACACAAGGCTTCAGCAGACAAAAAGGCTCAGCGTTTGTTGAATATACAAACAAAGAGCTGAGAAACAGCTGGGAAGGGAAGAGCAGGAACGCAAACACGGAGTGTTTTGGGGCGGCAGAGTCTGGAAGCCACCACATGACAGCAGCAGAAACCTTTCATGGTTCTTAAGCAATTGCCCAAATCAACTGCTGCAACCTCAGCAGCAAAGTGTGTGATCTTGCCCCAGCTGCAGCAACTGCTGCAACTGCTTGCCCCAACTGCAGCAGTGTTGATGAACAATTTATAAACTTTAGCCCTCACTTTTTTTGGGGGTGCTAGTTTGATCCCAGGAAATTACAACAAGTCAAGTCATAACTGCCTGTCACAATCATCCACCCCCAAAAGTGCAAAAGCCAGACACATTAGCTTTTAATGATTAATCATCTCACCGTATCAGCAGTGTAATTATTTTGAGTAAGCACCTGCATATTAATTACTGGACGTGCTTTCACTCTTGTCCTACAGTTTACAATTATATATAATTATCCTATATGGAGTCAGCCCTGCTGCTAAGGCTCTCCGAAGCGAAAGCAGCAGATGTAAACAAGGTAAATGAATTCGCAGAGTCAGGTAAAATAAGCTAACAAATTATGCAAATGCTAATGTTTCTCAAAGAGGAGATTCAGAATGGCTAAAAGCAGGGCAGAATACAGAACAACTTTGCAGTTAAGCCGTTTTTAAGAAGTTTAAGAATGGTTCTTGCGGGCGTCACACTGCATGATTGATGCAAAGCCCTTGACGTGTCAGCTGACAAGGGAATAGGAAGTGATTTGTGTATGTGTATGTGAGAGAAATACGGGGTATAAGAACTGCTGAAACGCACAGGCTCCGCAGAGACCCACAAACCAGCTCTGGGATTTTCAGCAATCCCTGGAGCCCTGTATGACCCAGGGAAATGGAGGCAAAAAGCTCTACTGCCCATGGCTTCGTGGCATCCAAGCAACTACCACGACGTAACTGTTAGATTGCACATACCAAAACATAATGGTTTCAAGCTAATAAATGAAATATCAGCCATTTCACAGGTTCCCTTTAGAGCCAAAGTTTTGCAGAGTTATCAAACTGTGGAAACTGGTACCTACCTTGGGTTTGTGGGACATAGGGAGCCAGAAGCTTTGCTCTCTTCTTCTCATAACCCTTCTGTGTAATGTCCCCTAAAACCAAGAAAAGAGAAGTCAGATTACTGTCCTTATTTGTTAATTGGAGTTTTGTTCGGTTTCCTTTTCCGAGACAAGGAGGTTAACCTGAGCACATTAACACAGTGAACAAAACCTGAGACTAAATATACACAAGTATGTTTTAAGTTCAAAGTTTCCTGACCACAGATTTTGTGTAATGACCCTTAGGAATATAGATATGCACCATACACCGTTCAAGAGCAGCAATTTGAATCAGAACAGCTATCAAAATGGAATATCAAAGCAATGAAAACCTAAAAAAGGAAACATAGAGCACATGAAAATACTCCATAGCCACAAAAGCAGCTATGATAACAAAATTGTATAATTCCCAACAAAACAGGTCATAGGAAGGTGCAAATTTGGAGTCTGAATTGGTAAGAGAGCACTGCAGAAAACCGAGCTCACCGGGCAAGGGAGAACAATTTCTAGACTACTGGCCAGCAAACACCGCCTGGATCCAGAAAATCAAACTTCTGATCATGCCTGTCCTGATATTCAGTGAAAGGGAGCTTATAGGGGTGCTTTTCTATTCATTTTGTTTGTTAACAGCTGTAATTCCACAGTTTGCCAACTAGGAGAATCATGCAGAAGACGTCCGAGTTCCACAGACGCAAGAACTCTAGAGGAAAATAAATATTAGGAAACTTTGTTGTTGTTGTTGTTGTAACTTATCTGTCTGACCCCAGAGATGCAGCATCTGGCTGCTGTCTTTTGTTTTAATTTCTCATTCCACGGGAGCCACAAGAAAGACTGAGACCTTGAAGAGATTAAAACAAGAAGCCCTGCAGCATCTCCAGCCTTTTTGTGGCCTGACTTGCACTCGCAACCTCATCTCTCTTGAGGCCAGATGATTGGAAGTGATCAAATCTGCAGCAATAACAGAATTACCTCCTAGTTTTGACTGCTGTTAAAGTTAAGCCCACGTTTGTATCACGGGAGAAAGCAGTGATCACACGGGGCCTGTTTTCTTTGCCAGGAGCTTGGTTCGTGCTGCTTTACGGACACTTTCAGCGGTATCAGTGTTTGGGAAAGGGAAGGAAACAGTTGCTTAATCAAGTCTCAGGATCACTTAAAGCACTTGGGCTAAGGCTCAAAGCTCAAGGAATTCGGCTTAGCGGAGGGCCTGCCTTTACAAACCGAATTTTATCGCGCTTCCCTCGTGCTGCGTTCAAGTCAGGCCCCAGCAGGTCTCAACAAACGCAGCGACAGAAGAGCAGCTTTGAAGCACTGAAATGCCAAGCAAGGCATTAATTTGAACGCTCAATTGCAATACAGAGCTCAATTAAATTAATCCATCTCACAAGAAAGGGATGCTGCCGGAGTACCCCTTCAAACAGGGCTACACAGAGCACACACCACAAGGGCTGCATTTTCAAACCAACTACTCTACCCACAGGCTTTTCTGAGACTTCTCCCCATTTGCAGAGGCAGTTTTTATTGCCCACACTCGCTCATTTGGGCAGCAAACAGAGTGGGGTGTCTGCCACAAAAACAAACGTGCACGGGGAAGGGGAGGCTGTTTCTCCCTCCAAGCCAACCCACGGATTTGTTTGGAGCTTGTTATTTTCTCATTAATTTCCCTGCAAGGCTTAATTTGACACTTGCCATTGGTGGCTGCATGCCACATGTAATGGAAGAGGCGGCACAGACAACTCCTGGCATCGCTGGGGAACCCTCCTGTTCTCCCCATCCACACGATGGATCCTCATCATTTGTTCCACATCAGTATCCAACACTATTAGGAAAAAGTGTGTGCATAAGGCATGGGAGACGGGTGTAAAGTCATAAAAATGAGAATTAATCATAATAAAATCATTAAATCATAAATAATAAAATTATGACCTGATTAGTAAAGCCACAAGAGTTATGTCTAAATTGACAGCACAAGTCTTGGAAGCCAATATCCTTTTCCTAGGCTGCACAACGGGAATGACTGTGTGTAAAATTTCCCCCTAGTCCTATGCAGTCCAAATTTGGTATCAGTCTGCTGGGACAGAAACCAAAGATACACAAACAGAGAAACTTTCTTTTGCCTTCTTTTCTACTGGTCGACAGGAAATGGAAACGACCAGGTCTGAATGTAAACGCGGATTTCCTCCCAGCGTATCATAAATTACAGTAACAGGAAGAGAAGCAAGACAATAGGTCTGCAATCTCGAGAACCATTCCCCTCCTACTACATCAACCGGGTAAATTATCAACCCTGCTTCCATAAATTCAATGCTTCGTGAGATATGTTGTGCAAAACCCCGCGCCCTAATCGCCACATCCCCTAGCTGCACAGGAGCGAGGCCCAGCGCTACAAAAGAAGCATTTGCAAAGCAAACGAGAGCCGCCAGTTTTGCTTTAAACCCGTGCTGCCGTTGGCTCATTACTGGGAAAGGAGTCCCAGGCAGCAGCCCTTGCGCCGGGGCGGCCGCCTGGCCCCCTCCCAGCTACAGCCCTCCCTGTGCTGTTGGTTTTCTGTATTTATCCGCACGCGGAGCGGGCGCTGGTTGGGAAGGAAGTGGCTCCCTTGTCGGGGGGAGCAGAAGCTGCAGCTTCTTTTCAGACAAGCCCCTCTCAGCATTCCCTGTGCCAGGCCTTGGGACCTTCCCAACGCCGCCCCCCACAACGCCAACTGTTCCTCGCTCTCACCGGGGTTATTTCCCTGCTCACACGACGGAGCGGTGGTTCCAGGCGCTGGTAATTACAGCCCCAGACCGTCTGTGAAGGGATTGGACAGAAGAGCTCTGGCAAAACCTGCTACAACAAGTCCACGCCACCGCGGCGCTGCTTTCATGTGAAGTCCGGCTTCTTTTTTGGCTTGTTCTTTTTTGGTTTTGGGTTTTTAAGGGCAAGCGCACGTGGGAGCTGAGCGTCGGCTGCACAAAATGACATCAAGCGAGACACGGAGTTTGCAGGAACAGCCAAGGCCGGGGAAGGAGCAAGACTTCTCCCCTCGCTGAGAGGGCCTGGACCGCAGGTACCTCCATCGGGAAACCCAAGAGGCCCCACCTGTTTGTGATCCAACAGCCACATAACTGATAAACAGGATTGCCTAGAAAAATGCACAGGGGAATTCTGGAAGCCTTTTCTGCGTGATTCGCATTTCTAAAGAGAAAGCCAGAATTGATGCTCATCACAGAAATCCAGGCTGAGAAAGGACAAGCTGAGCAAGGAGAAAACGAACCAGCCCCCAGGCTGGCACGGGGGCTCACGGGCCGGGACGTTGCACCTCTATCCAAACAACGAGGAGCCGTGCGGAGCCCCAGCAAGTCCCGCCGCCCCGTGACGCCCGGCCGCTGTTCGGCAATTAGAGCTGATGATCTGTTCGGAACAGTGGTGCTTCCCCGGTGCAAGGTGGTAACACCAGCTAATCCTGCTGCGCTCACACAATGCTCCTCTTTCAACATCCCTGCTCCCCTTCCCCCATGGAATGAGCGCGCTGAATCATTTACTGTCCGACAAAACCATAATTATTACAGTGGAGAAATTAAGGAAAAGGATCACGTAGCACACAGCATCTCCCCAACAAAGCCTCTAAACACAGCACTGCATCAAGCTAAAGGTTCACATCTGAAATGACTTTGTATGTGTTTAAAGTAAAATGTTTGCATACATTTTGCCCCCAAAACACGGGTAACTATTCTCTTTTAACACCAAATCCTGCAACAAGTTTACAAAAAAAGCAGGAAAATAAATTGTATTCTGACCTCTGCATTTGCATTTCAGACCTCTCCCTTATCAATTGCCTTTTCTTCTCTATTGCCCTGCTTGATCTCTAGGTGCACAATGACCTGCAAGGTCCCCCTAGGGTCTTATCACCTTGAGTGCGCTCCCAGAGAATACACTATATAATAAAGCCTGTTCTTTTCCACAGCTAGATTTGGGATTTCCTGTCCTTGGCTCGAAGCAGATACCAAATCAGGACACTGAGACCCCAAAGTGTAGCTGCAAGTCACTGTTTCACATTCTCCAAGGCCTTTCCAGCCTGCATGGACACATTTGGCAGCACGTTTGAGAGCAGCCAGGCAGGAGCTCGGCTGCCTCTCGTGCTCAGGCTGTCTCGGCCACGCATTTCTATGCAGAAATGAAGCATCAAGCCAACCAGTTCATCACCTGAACAGCAAGTGTCACCACTCGGTGACGCTTACATCAGCAAACAGGCTTCGGCAGCCCAGGGGACAACAGGCAAATCTTCTGAAGCCCTGTGTCCAAACAGAGCGCACCCACAAAAGGCACCCTGGCTCCAACTCTGTTGGAAACAAGTTTGGGCAATTCCCCCTGTTTAAGGCCAACGGGTGACGCAGCTTCGCAGATCCCCTCCTCCTTCCACCTGGTGAAGCTGCGTGTCAGGTCCAGAGGTACTGCAAGGACTTCCATCCACGCTGCCTTCCAGAAGAAAGTCAGCGATTCCTTGAAAGAAAACATCACCGGCTCGATACGTGAGCAAGGAAAACAAACAGAACAGGCCTGTGCTTTGCAGCCCCCTTGAACAGCACCCGTCTTTCCCCATTAAGAACATGAATAGGCTACTGCAGAGGCTGGGGCCTCACAAAGCTCTGCTTGTTAAGCACGGGCATTATGCTGCTGGGCCACAGCACTCAAAGTTTCACAGACAGATCAGCTCCAGATTAATTTCTATACGCTACAAGTCTCCTTGGCTCCAGCACTGTGGGGACTCTGTTCCGCTCCTTCACAAACCTATTTTAAAGGCTTACGAACGTTGCTGCGCCAAATTAAAGTCCTTTAATCCTAACGTTTATTATTTCAAAAACATACATTTCATGATTAGATTACTGTGGCGTAGTCTACCCTATGCAAATGTTAAATGACAGACTGGCACACTGCAGGGGGCTGTGTCCATGTCTTTGAAGACCACAACTTCCACTGTATTAGAAGTCACCGACTCTGCCGTAAGCTTTTTCACGATGCTGGTTTGTTTTTCAAACTATAAATGCAACTACTGGAACTGGAGAGGAGAATCCCTTTATCTTAGGGCAGCGCTGCCGAGTTCCACATGATCTCCTGTCCTCGATTCACCCGTCTGGGCCCGTGTATTACGGGCAGTAATCTTAGCTGCCATATGTGACGCATCACCCAAGTGGGTGAGCCGAGGGCACCGGCTGAGTGTGCACGTGGGCAGGGGGTGGCCGATGGAGAGGAGGTGCCACGGGATGCAGCTCACCTGGAGACCTTCCCTTCCTGGCAAAACAAGGGGCTCCCGGTTGCATTCCTGACGAAAACGGCTGTGCTCGGATCACCAAAATGGGCTCTCCCAAGCTGCGCGAGGCTGCAATGCTGAACAATACTCACCAAATAAAATGAAATAAAAGCATCTCCTATAGATGTGCTGCCGTTTTCTTGATTCTTTGGAGAATCTTTGCCGTTTTGCCGAAAACTCTTTGCCGTCTTCTGGATTCTTTGGATTCTTTATATAAACACGGGCCCAGTTCCGCAGCCCCGGGACGAGCCTGGAATCCAGCTTCTCCGAGGGTTTTTCCCATTCCCCACATGGGAATACAGCCAAGCTTTAGCCACACTGCTAGTCCCTTTGTACGCAAGAATTACAGTCAGAAATATTTGCCCTTCAGATTCCTCCATGTTCAAGAAGTGTTTTCATCTGGCTTTAATAAGCAGTCAATGAGGAGTATGTGGATTTAGATGTAGGAGCTTTTAACAGTTTGTAATGCTAATTCTGCATCAAAACAACACATTTAAATGAGGAGAAACAGTAAGTACCACGTCCAGATACACAAGAACTAACAACTGCACTCACAGGGTGAATAAAGCAACGCACAAACCATGAAGATAAACACCCGCTGAAGCAGCTCTGTCCTAGGAAGGCGGAATCTTTTATTCTGGCCCATCTCCCCATCAGAGCAACTAGCAAAACTCCAGTTATTTAATCCTTAACACAAATGCATGGACTTAAGCCCTCCACAACGAGAATTAAACAGAAGTTTCTCAGGAAATGACTAAACTTGATGCAAATCTAACAGCCCTATGATTCAGCACTTGCTCAGAAGCTGCCTCACTGTCTTCCCCAAGGTAGGAACCAAATCATTAGGACGGTTGGTGCTGATAACCTTCTCGCAGAAGCTGTCCTTCCAGCCCAACTGCAAAGGATTGCACAGAAACTAATTCTTGGCCTTTGCTAAACACTTTCTCCATAGAGTAGCCTGGGATGGACAGGAGATTCTTCCAAATCAAGCCTATTCTCAACACAGCAATAAAGACAAAAAAAGTGGAGGCACCTGATGACAACTAGTATTGTACTGCAATATTTACTGACTTTTTCAGGGGGGCTTCAACTATTTTTTCAAACATAAACCAACTACCACAGATGTTCTTTGCAGGTAATTTTCCTCCTCAAAATCCAACCCAAGTACACGGTGAATGTCCAAAAGTCTCCCGCTGGTTCTCTGCAGCTGAAGCTGGTTTTAGAGACGCGCTCACAAGGCAAAAGCCGCAATGTGGCCGGTTCCAAACCCCTTCCATGTCTCTGTTCCAAGTTGTCACATTTGCAAATCTACAAGCTGATTGCAGCTAACCCAGAATGTAGAAAAGAAGCCCGCGATTAAAAAACAAAAATCCTTTAAAAGTATTTGATCCTTGACATTCAGAACGCAAACTATTTTTCCCTTGCAGCACTGTTCTTTAGCTCTGTGAGTTACAAAACTAAAGCAAAGAACTCAGCTGCTGAAAGAATGCAGGCTACAACGACGAGAAAATTAACCCTAACCCAAGAAGGGAGATTACAAAGTTAACTGGCGTCCTGAAAATAACCTCCTGCAAAGCCTCCTTAGAGCAAAATATGGAACACTAGAATTAAGTTTAAATGCAAAGCCCCAAAAAACACTGGTATCTAGGAATTCTGGAGCAACTGGGCTAAGAGGTGAATTCCATGGTAAACTTGTGAGAAATGTTGATTATAAAATAGGTAACAGCTCAGAGTGACTTTTTTTTAAACAGCCTCTTCTTATAAGTAACCGCTGGCCCTTTGTGGGGCACGGGGACCTCTGTGGAAAGCTGGGGACGTGGAGGGACAGGGACACGTCTGTGGTTTCTCCTCCCGCCCAGGAGGGATTGCCCTGGCAAAGGGAATGCAGCACGTTCTGTTTCCACCCTAGCATTACAGGTTAAGATTCTCCCCATCCAGCCTGCACTTAGGAAAGCTATTGCTTAAGCGACTTTCCATTTTTCCTTCTATAAAGGATATGACAGTAACATGTAGCTGAGCCATTCAGGAAAGTGGTTTCAGACAAGCAACGCGTTTTAGTCCTTCTAGGTCAAAACCAGATACTGTCGTTGAAATCGCTTTTGATAAATAAACTCTAGATTCTTGATAAGATGCAAGAATGGCAGAAGGACGAAGTTAAGAATAATTATTCCTCTATCTATTGATCGCATACTGGCAGCGTTTCTCATCACAAAGCATTCGATAGGGAAATGCAGCCCTGTTTTAACGCCGCGCACAGGGCACTAACACAGCTGGCATGTCACACCGCACCGCAGCCTGGTAATTGTAAACTTCCAACTGGGAAAACACGATCTGAAACCACAACTGGATGAGCCCCATGGTTATGCGTGACAAAAGAGAAAGCTATCTTGATGAAAGCAGTAGTGCTTAAAGAAAAGTCAATCCTAAGAACGAATTTTTGAAAAGTAAAGAGGCAAGATCTTTATCACTGCGTGCTTTCCCACCTGCCTCCTGCCCTGGTTTTCCCAAAGACGCAGTACCAGGTGCATGTTCACAAGGATGTTACTCCCATCTCCCAGAAAAGGGCAGCAGAGAAAAGGAAGGTTCTTTTGGAGGGCAAAACCCATTGCTTTGCCCCCAGCTCTCCCAAATCTGACACACAGGCCAGTTACCTTGCAGCACTTACAAGTGCTTGCTCTAGAATCCTTACCATTAAACAGCATTAGTTAGCAGAGCAGGATTCCACTACTTAAGGTAATACTATTATTAATCTTTTACCTGGCCTCAAATTAATCTGCAACACTAGTAATTGAACTTGCAGGCCCTCCCACCCGTGGCACACGTGGCAAAAGGGGGACGCAGCTGCTCCTGAACTTCCACCTTCTTCTACTAACCTGCTCTGCGGTTCTGCTGCTCGCTTTCTTTCAAGCCACAGCAGTCGGCATCAAGAGCCGTTTGCGACGTGTTAAGTATCTGTAGACCTGCTCTGCACACGAAATTTAAACCACCACGGAGCCCTCCCCAAAGCCAGTTCTACGCAATAGATCCACGTGGAAGCCAAGGGGGCACAGCCCTGCAGAGGGATCCCTGCTGTGCAGAGGCCCCAGGCACTTCCCAGGCTCCTTTCAGCACAGGCCACACTGTCCTTGCCGCACTGGAGCCCATTCACAGCGCTTACGAGCTTGGGAACCTGCTTTAAATAGAAAGAGCAGGAGGAAAACGAAGCGCAGAGCCCGGGCAGGAAGTGGATTCCAGGGCCCGCACTCAGCACAGGCTGTGTTCAGCTCGCAGCTACACTGCCAGCAGCGGCCATGGCTTCTTGAGGAATTTCACTGCTAGGGAAAGCACGCTGGCATGGCCCCAAGAAGCCGAAGAAAACCCATGATTGTGTGAGCTGCAATGTGCTTCACGAGCAAGCTGGTGCGAGGAACAACTCCTGCTTGGGGAGCTCTCGAGGTGCTGAGGAAGGGTCAGCGGCTGCTCCCAAAGCGCTTTGCTAGGGCAGGGCAAGAGCCTCGGCACGTGAAAAGCTTTAAGCTTTGCGGAAGAGCAAAATAATGTGCAAAACACATGACACCAGCAATGAGAGAAACTGCTGCTCTTGCCCCGCGGAAGGACGCCAGCACATGAGGTCTCCTTGCTTTGTACCAGACATCACCGCTGTCACAATCATCACTAGCCTCTGGGAGCAGATACCCTTCAGTGATCGACACCCATGGTCCTTGAACCCACACCAACAGGCTAGACCTCACTCAACAAGCTGTCCCTAAAAACACAATTACTAATTCCACTGAGTTCTCCTGCTGTGGCCTCTTTGGGGGTGTTACATCTCCTTTTTCAGTTCAAATAAAGTGAATTCTCAGATGTCTAATTGTAGAAGGAAGGAAGTGTGGAGAAATCAGGAGGATTATTTAAGGGCACACAGTCAGCAATGTGCCAGAAAGGAAAAGAACGCAAACAAAACGAGGAGAGTTTACAAAAGAAATGGCAGATACAGAAAGGATTTAGATTGAAACTCAATCTTTGACATTCAACTAATAGGAAATATTTACAATAAAACAGTCTCTGAAAACCGTGTGTATGTTTATTACAGGATCTGCCAATCTGAGAGCACTCAGTGCCTCTCTGAAACACAGAGCTGGGCTAATAACCTCCCTGGGAGGCGCCTCGTGAGCACAAACTGGACAGTTTCCAACAAAACTGCCTCCACTTTAGAGGGCTGCAAAACAGGGAGCAGCCCTGACCATCCGTACGACACTTGTAATATCAATGACTCGGCCCCCTAAGCACACACAGCAGCTGAATAGCAATGAAAAAGGGGCATATTTTACATCTGGCACCTGGCATATCAGGACAACAAGTAAATACTGCTCTGCTGAATAAGCAAACACCCAAATGCAATTATTCTCCAAACTGTTTATTTGATTTTGATGTGTCTACACTCTGCTCTCATGAAGGGGAGAGACATTTGATACAGTAGAAATAAATTCACTTCGGTTTATTTATAATGAAAGGCGGAGAAAAAACAAACATGTTCCTCTAATAATGAAACGGTAAAATGAAAAATTCCTGCCAGTAAATGCAGCATTAGAGAATCCAAAGCTAAAATCGTCTGCAACCAAATGCATTTGAACAAGAGATCAAGTGACCCAGCAAAGCCCAGGCCTTTGGAAAGGGCCATCAACCAGCAAAGGAATCGGGCCCCTGCCCGAGGCCAGGCTGCCGCCTGCCCCGCGTTTCCCTTCGCGCTTCCGTCCTGGCTCCGGAGCAGCTCGTTCCAGGAGGCTTCGAGGGGAACGAGGCCGCGGCAGAGGCAGCACAAGTGCAACAACCGAGCGTGCAACAACCGCAGCCCCAAGGGAAGCAGAGCAGCCCTCGGAGCAAGTCCCAAAGCCTCCTCACCAAGTCCCAAAGTCTCCTCGGGCCAAATTATCCCATGGACCAAAAGGCAAAGGATTTAAGCCAGACTTACCCTTATATTCTGTGCACTTCACTTGGACAAATATCTGTAACTGGGGTGAGGAAAAAGCTGTTTTCTCAAAAGTGAGGATTTCACGGTGTATTTGTGTACAAGCTGCAATCTCGCCGAGAGACATCGTTGCACTAGCTGAAGAGATGGAAAAACTGCTGCATGTGCTTGATGGTTAAGTTTATGGCAAAGTTACTTACAGAACAGGATGAGCTTCTTCAAAGTTTTATCAATCATAAATCAAAATAAATAAAAGTACATTCCAGATTGTCTGTTAACCAGAATGCTCTCTCAAGTTGACCTCACGTACACCACTGCAGAGCCTGACAAGTCTGCTAAAAGCTTTAAAAAGCCTAAATTAAATATTAATATTCTAAAAATGACGAAGCCAGCACAAAAAAAAAAAAAACCACAAATTGCCTTTGCCACTCCAGTTCTGTACAGCCCAGAGCTAGAGATGAAAGATTTCTTGCAATCAGGCATTTTTTTTTTTATTTAAAACATACTAGATGGCATTATGAATAAAACAGGGGAAAAGTAAAAAGCAGGCTACAGCTGTACAGGTTGGGAACTACAAAATGTGTGAAAAAAGCAGTAAGCAACAAAAAGCAGCCACGGTGAATTAGCAGCTACTGTTAATTGTTGCCCTGCCAGCTAAGGCAAAGCACAGCCAAGAGACTATCGATAGGGGCCGGGCCTCAGAGTTGTGTTTCATGTGGTGGCAAACAGACGAGGCAAATTGTGGT
This sequence comes from Nothoprocta pentlandii, assembly GCA_013398315.1. Lineage (NCBI taxonomy): Eukaryota > Metazoa > Chordata > Aves > Tinamiformes > Tinamidae > Nothoprocta > Nothoprocta pentlandii. The sequence goes on from VZSG01000982.1 coordinate 119,151, forward strand.
GAGGACACACCTGGAAACCCTCCCTGCGAATCCCGCTTCGGATGTTCGTTCATAGTCAGAACACGCCAAGCTTCCCGCTAACGAACCTTTCAGCTCATTAACAGGCAACTATTGCTCTTCCCCCCACTTTAGAGATGCCTGGCTTGTCAGGTCTTAATAACAACCTGGAATGACTTGCCAAAAACTCCCGAGAAAATCTGCTAATTGAGTGATGACATCAGTACCTAATTTTAATGAGAATGAGATCACATTTGTACTTCTCTTTCTAAAATAACTTTAATACAAAGGTGACTGCACAGTTTCTCTTGGCTGTAGCCAATCTCCCTCAAAGGTACAAGCAGCATTACTTTAAATAAGGTACTGATTTTTTTTTCCTTTATTTTCCATTAGCATTTAACTAATGCTATTAGCCTGTTTTTATTACTCAGCAAAAAACTGTCCAGCCCTTCAGGATTGCCATGGAAAACAGAAGAATGTCACCCCTGCGGTTCTCACTGGGAGGAAACTGAGGTGAAGGCCAAGGTCTTTGCAGGAGGAGAAAGAATCAAACTTCAGGGTATGTGACTGTGAAGTGTAAAGCAAACAACAACAACGAAAGCATTGCCAGAGAAAGCAGGCGAGGATCTGCAGAGGGGTGAAGTCAGACTTATCCTAGACCAGCAGTAGGAGCCTCTGATCCCTCCTCACTCCCTGATTCCTCCTCACTTCCCGCAGGCTGAGGAAGCACAAGCGAGCGCCGGGCACAAAGGGCAACCGGAGGCGTTTCGAAAAGCCGCTTCTTCAGCTCCCTACCACCACAAAGCCATCCAATGCCCACAGTTTCGTTCCACCCTCATTTGGGGCAGCGTTGGGGGCAGTTTCCAGGCCCGCACTTCTAGCTGGGGGGCTCGATGTGTCCCGCTCCCACGCCGCCCTCGCACATTCCTTAGCACAGGACCCCACGTGCTGATCCACGAGGCTCCTCTCATGCAGGGCGCACAGCTGAGCAGCTCTGCGAGTTTCTGCTGCACACGACAACATCCTCCTGTGCTTGCACATTAACCATCTGCACTGCACCTACGCCAGCACCATTAGAGACCAGTCATTTCAGAAAGCACTCCAATATTTATAAAATGAGCATGTCAGTGTAATAACATTATCAGGGAGAAGCTTGTATCTTCTTTTCTAAGATATTATGTGCAGTGGCATTTGTTTTCGACTACAAACACAGTGGTCTTTCCGCAGCAGTTTGAAGCACCACAGAGAGCACTACCCATTGCGGGGCAGGAAGGAGGAGAAGCAGGAAGGGCTAAGGAAATGTTGACAACAGTTATTTGAGATACGATATTCTGCCAAGAAAGAAAAATGTGAAAATTAAAGTCCAAATAAAAGCTTGCAATTAAGTAAAAGCCCTGAAAAAATGAGGAATGCAGACAAGAGGCATTGGTTTGGAATACTGCCCTCCAATTTGCTGGGTAAAACTTGCCTGCTGACTCCATATGTTTCATATAAGTTCAATTTGTGTCATGGTACTTAAATGACTCCTAGGAGAAATGAGGATGCTTGGGAAATAAAGCAAGTCCTCCTCTTCACAATCCCGTGTGCAACATGATCGTTTCTTCTCAGGCATTCAGTGGTCCAGGAGCACAAGACCCTTCTATACAAACAAGCACCAGCTTTTCCACACGCTCTAGGTGTCCCTGATGGAGCAGGGGGGTTGGACTAGATGATCTCTAGAGGTCTCTTCCAATCTCAACCCCTCTGGGATTCTGCGATTCCCAGGATGAGCCAGCTCAGAGGCTGTCACCAACCGCGATGCTTCAGGCTCAGCATCCCAAGCCCCGGGCAAGGGGGCCCTGGCCACACGTCCCCCTCTCGCTGCAACCATGGCCAGGAGCCACACGCAGCTCTGAACAGCCTGGGGACAAGACCAGTTGTGCACATGCAGGGCACCCACCTACGGATCCAGGACCGCAGCTGGATTAAGTGCTATATGCTGACAAACCCACAGGATCAAAGTCCCGACAATTACACACGGGATCTTAGCACTGGAAGACAGCAACCAAGGGCTGCAGAGCTAATGCAGGCTGACATGCAAAAGTGTGCAATCGTTTCCATGCGGCTGCCTTCATCTTCTTTCCATATGAGGCCAAGGAAGCCCCTGGGGCTGCACTAGTGCCTGAACGGGCACGGGTTCCCTCTGCTCTCCCGGAGGCCCCGGGGGACTGGCAGGCCGCCCCGGCCCAGTGTCCTCTCCTCCCTTTCCTCCGCGCCTCTCTCTGGAGATAACGCGAGAGACTCTGGATTCCTGCCGGACCAGAGGGAAAGGGCATCACAGGAAACCCAGGGCAGCCTTTCCCCTTGTGAAGCAGCTCCCTGGAACTACCACGGTGGGCTTTATTTCATTTACCTACCTAACAGCACGCGACACTTCAATAGCAGGCCATGCGTTCAAGGTTGCGACGTTAACTGGTTTAGTGAGTGAAGGAGAGAGATGCCGCCTGCAACTGCTGGAGGAAGAATGTGCTGAAGGGGCAGAAATTTACCTTTCAACGGAGAAACTACAAAATAGCTTCCAATAACCCCTTTAAAGCAGGGAAACATTCCAACACCTCCCAGCTTACTTGCATGTGACCATAACTCTTCCAGAATTTTGCCACACTTCAGCCACAGAAAATTCAAGCTATTCTTACATTTAAGAACAGCAACCGTTTAAGAGCCTTTGGGAAATTGCTCTGAAACACAGATTATTATTTCACATCAACTCTGCTACAGTGGTTTTGATGACTTTTGAACTGAAGCCGGTATCACAGAAGCAGATGCTGCTGGTTCTGCTTTACAAGCAGCCACCACCCCTGCCCTTCCAGCTGACATTTTGCCTCCGCTAATATCCCCACACGCTCCCTCAGCTTGCCATCCAGCACCCAGAAAAGAGAAAGAGCAAGACTAAAATCAAAAACAACTGCCAAATTAAAGAAAAAAAATAAAACACAAGTCTTACATTTTCCAAATCCTCCCTCTTCATCAGTTCCGTCCATTGTTCCTTTCCTGAGCGCTCGGCAGGCTATTCTCTCATGATGCCGAGTGCTCAAGAGCGATCCTGGTCAATAATGTTAATTTTTTAAGCCCATTGGCTCCTCACTGCAGTTCACGACAGCTTTGGCTCCACTGAGAGGTTGTCCCTTTGCAGGGCAAGAGCAAGTAACAAACACATTCCCAGCTGTCGTGCTGCCAGATCTCTCACAACCTGAAGCCAAACTCAGCTCTAATAGAGGACTATTTACTGCTTCCCCACGTTTCTCTGCCAAGTCTTCCCTTCTATTCTTCTGCCCAAATACTTCTGTCTCTGCTGGAGGAGAAGTGTCCCTGCAGTGCAGCACAACCTGCCCGTGTCTCCCTTATACCATTTTACTGTTCACAGGAAGATATTCTGTAATTTTAAGCAACAGAGCACAAGAAATAATTGCTTTCCTGTGCTCATTCTTGGAGGAAAGGCCAGGCTATGGCACCCAGCACTGCACGGATAATTTCACCACCAGCATCCACCTGCGTGCTCTCTTTCGCTGCTTTGCTGTCACCGCTCCCACCTCGAGAACATGGGAAAAGAGCCGCCTTTGCCCCAGAGTCAATGCGGATGAGAGGGAGCCTCCACAGAGAGGCCACTGCAGATCTGCCTCGACGTGAACATTTAGTCTGCTTCATCTTCTTGATAAGGTTTCAAATGAGGAACCGCCTTCTCCCTCCAGGGAAACGCAGGGCTTGAATGTCCCGAGCTGTCATGGTGCCGCATGGCGAAACGGAGAGGGGATCCCGCAGAGAACGGGCACAGGGCCAACTTCTGCTGCTCTTTGCACAGGTCACACAGGAAGCTCCGAGGATGGCAGCCAGCACCAAAGGACAATGCGAAGCAAACAGGATGTGTTTGGGCATGAACCAACAAATAAACCCTATCCTCCATGAGAGGAAAACAAAAAAAACTTGGGATTAATGACAGCCACCCTTAACAGACACAGCTCCCCCTTAAGGGTGGACAACAGGGAGGAGGATGGGCCTAATTTATTTGTCTCATTTGACAAAAAGGCTCATTTGACAAATCGCTTCATTCAGATTTCTTAAACGTCAGCCTGCTCACCATGAATGCGGGAAGGAGAAGTGTGCTGCTAGGTACCGAATTCCCCAGCAGGCTACAGGACAGCGATCATAGCACATCAAACACGGGTTTACAACCACACTCTATGCATCTGTCTCAGGCCAAGCTTACTCAAACACTGACAGGATCTAACACAAATGGCAACTAGGCCTACACATTTTTACCTGCTGCAATTTTAAAACAGGATTTAACAAGTAAAGTGTATCAAACACAGGAATAACTAAACAGAACAGCAATGTTTGCTCAAGGTTTCTAGGTGTGGCTGCAGCCAACACATAATAGGATTATTTATATCTGACTCATTTGCTTTGTCTTCATCTGTGATCCTTCTCCCGGCTTGGGGCTCAATCACCAAGTCTTCTGCAACACTGGACTCCCCAACTCCAGGACATTCTATGGGGGGATTCAGGAGTTTAAAGAGGACAAGAAAAAAAATGATGGTGGGAAAGTGCTCCACCTGGATAATGTGTCTTTCAGAAAGTCCCAAGATAAAGTCATTTTAAGTCAGCTGAACTCAGCACCAGCGGCAGAAGTGACTTCCAGATTGATTAAACCCACCGAAAAACTTCCGACACTCAGGGCATCATCACCCCCTTACCAGCGGCTCAGCCTGTCCCTCCACAGTCCCTTCCCCGCGCGGCTGCTGCGTTCCCGGCTCTGCTCCCAGCTCTGCGGCGCCTTCGTGGCACCCACTGGGTCTCCTCGTCTCCGCACATCCCGGTTTCCTGTCCGCCAACCCAAAATAACAATGGGTTATTCCCATTCCCAACTTCCCCCTTTTCACTGAAGTACCTCCCAATCCAAAACTGCAGCAGCATGGAGGCTTTCATTCCAATTACAATAGGAATTGTTCCTTTTTTTTTTTTTTTCTTTTTTAATCCACAAGGGATATCGCTTTCAAGTTTCTACCCTAAGAATAATAAAGGTCTCAGTCCTGAAAAACATTTACGGACACTCTTTACTGCTCTACTTTAACCCAGGACAGACCTCAGGATTTTTTTCCAGAATTGCCACAGTTTTTGAAGCATCTGCACAGAGATCACTTTGCGATTTGCTTAACTGCAGGCGCTTTGCTGCACACGAAGCAAAGCAAAGGGTCCGACACAGGAGGAGAAGCCTTGCATTCCTAGGGACTGAACCGGTGCCCCTCTGCAGCCCACCTCGCGGCTCCGCAGGGCGCACGGAGAGCTGAGGTGGCTGCTCTCCACAGAGGAGCAAAGTGCCAAGAATACCTCGAGTCAATATCAGTGCCCAGAGCATCTTATGAAAGCAGCGCTGGAATACGTGAGGATGCACCATAGGAACATAAATGCTCTTCCCAAGCTGGGGATGCAACAGGGATCACCTGGAGTAAACTTTCCAGCAACACCCTTCTTTCACAAACACAAGGCTGAGCACTAGAAGTCCTGCATTGAGCCAATCCAATTCCAAAGCTACCTCGCGAGAAACACCCCCACGGGGCACGCAACAGTCTTTTAACACCAGGAATGGAACACCTTTACCAGGCATTTACCATTTATATTCAACGAAGGAAAACAAAAGGTGCCACAGTTTAATAAGCTGCAGTTCTGTTTATTCTTCTCCCGGAAGGCTGGAGACGAAGGATCGCTTCTCTCTCGTGCTGATGGCCACCGTGGCTCCCCACTACACAGGGAACAATCCCAGGGACCTTTTGCAACTGTGTGTTAACTTTGCTCGCCCTGCTTTCGAGAAGTAACTAGAAATCCTAAAAAGCCCTCTCTCTCTCCCCTCGGTTTCCTCGGGGATCTATAGGATCACTGTTTCCAGGCACGCGCACCAAGTTTCTTGTGAGTAATTACAGAGAAAGGTGATGATAAAGACACAATGACTAGGCAAAGGGAACGGCCTTATCTGAACATCCATATGGACATACATGCATTCCCTTCCGCTCTCAGTGAGCAAATGACAACATTTCCAAAAAAGGTGTTTCACACTGAAATGGCTCTTCATCTCACAGATTAATCACCACTCTAAACGAGGAGCTGCTGCAGCAAAGGCACAGATGGGCCAGCAGGCAACGTAAAACTTTCCTCGACACCTCCTCATCTGACTACCCTTTGTGGAAGGGTGGCTGCAAAGCTAAGCAATGAAACCCCACAGACAGGAACCGATACTGCGGCTCCCAGCTCTCCACCTGGTGCTTTGGCTGCTCCAGCATTCCCACTTCACATCAGACTCTTCGACTTGACAACCAAACGGCCTCTTGCAACTTTGGGGTCACTCCAGTCGGCACTTCTCCAACCCTGCACTCCGTGTCCCGCAGGAGCCTCCCTGGCCACTGCGAGCGGCGCAGCTCAGCCACGCGCCCGGCCGCAGAACGCGCTTGGGCCAGCTACGGCGACTGCTCATACGGAAAAGTATTACTGGGGAAAATACCTATTCTTAGCTCCCTTTAATGCAATTCAGCAGCTAGCAGGGAGGAGCTGGGAGCGTCACGTGGCCAGTCAGGGCGCTGCAGAACAGTGGCTTTGTCTGCGCTGGGCCGTGGGCTCCGGTGACACTCGCGTCTCTCCCCGGGCGCCGGAGCTGTCGGGGCCGAGCAGAGCTGGCACCGGGCTGCTAACCCCTGGTTCCTGCAGCAACCTGCACACTTAGAGGAATTCCCGAGGGACTGTCATGAGGGGAACATCAACACTGCTGCACTTCAGTAAGTTTTCCTCGTGTAGAGTGAGCTGCAATCCAAAAAACACAAGTGCTAAATCCACTTCTTTGCAATTTAAGCTTTATTTACAGAGAGAGGAGAGTCCATTCTCGCACTCCTTTAGAGCTAAGGTACACGAGCAGTGTCCCTGTCAGGATTTGAAAACAGAAATAAAACGATTCTAGATGAGCCTTTTCCACTGCTGCACTTCAGACCTGGTGTTTGACATCAGCCCTTATCCCAGAGGCAAAACAGGAATGTTTTATCCACTAAGTCAACCAGCTCCCACGGCTACAGCCATCCTAAATGGAACGCATTATTCTTGCATTAAAACATATGTTTTTCAAGGCAGCTAGCCATCCGGCTGTTCCGAGAGAGATTACAGAAGACCTAATTTTATCGGGCAGAGATACAATTCTTTCGGTTGTTTTTGCTCCCTAGGGATATGGGCTGGTGAAAGCAGGTTGCCCGGCCGCTGGGGAGTGATTCCGAAAGGTTCAGCTGCTGATCACTGAGGCAGCCGCTCACATTCTGGGATCCCAAAATATATTAATACATGTTCTGCAGGCTCCCATCCCCACAGCATTCCCAGGCCGGAAAGATCTACTTTTGTATCAGCAGTTCTCAAAAGAACAAGAATTGGAAGAGGTTATTTTGACAGAGAAGTGTTTAAACTTTAATAAAGCTTTTTTTTTTTTTTTTAAGCTTTTTAAGTTATCATTAGATCGATGCAAATATCGAACACAAGCAGCAGAGACTAAGCACTATTTCAGATACTCTCAGCTTTGAAAGTTTGGAAAAAGGTATACAACCCAATGGAAAAAGGTATGTTACTTCTCCCTAAAATGCAGGTTGCAGCAACAATCTGCCGCTGCCAAGCATTATTGAGAATGAGAAACACAGGTGGGAGGCTTTTCCCAAGACTTTCCATCAAAATGTAAGGGCAAAATTTGTGTAGCAGATGGAACACTACGGCCTGCAGAGCATCCGTTAGCCATAAATCACTGCTTCCTCTCGCACGTGGTGCATATTTAAGAGTCCCCAATTCTAATTAATAAAAGGAGATATCCTAGTCTGATGACTCTTCCCTGATTTCAGGAGCCCTAAAATAAACAAACAAACAAAACCCACCTTGGATTGGATCAAACTTGACAGGGAACCACTTCAATTCCTCTATCTATCTGGCCAGGCCCAAGGAGGCTGGGCTACAGAAGCTGAGTAACTTGCTGTGAGATTCAGGAAATGCTTTTTATAACTTGGAGGCATGCAGTTTAAAGAAAAACATTTTAAGAAAGTATCTGAACATTTTATTTGAAGCAAATCAAAACAGGAAACCATTCAGCTTCTGCCTGCACCTCTGGGACTCCTCACCATTAGCTCCCTTTGACTTCTGAAACTTGCCCCTGAACAAACACGATAAATCCGATGAACAAAATGCTTCATGACACGATCTAATCCGATGGAGAGAATCAGGAAGGAACCCATTACCCTTTCCACAGCTGGGAATGAACTAGAAACACGTGGGATCCCCTGCATGCAGTCTCTCCTGCGGAGATCCGAGATCCATGTCCAGGGCTGGCAGTGTGTTGGAAAGCCCGGCATTTGGCTCTGTGCATTTGGGCACCCTCAAGCACGTTCCCCATTCAACACCTCATGCTGCAGAATCTAGAATTCTGGAAAGCTGAAAATCAGTTACCAGGGACATGGGAAGGCCAGAGGAGACTGAGAGACGTGTCAGGCTAACAGGTCTGATTAACACCCATAACATAAATACCTGCAGCTTCATCTGGTTATCACCCGTGCTAGAAATAGCAATGATCATAAAGACAAAGCAGGAATCATTGCTAGCAATGTCCCCTCCACCCAATGGAGGAAAACTGGTTCCAACTGCAGCAAGGCTTCAGAGGAGCGATCAGGAAGGAGGCGGAAGACTCTCTCCAAAGCCTTTAATTTCCTCCTCTCCCCAAGGCAAAAGGTCAAAGTTGCAGCCTGAACTCCCCCAAACCTCACTCCTCATTTCCTAAGTATAGAAGAGAATAGAAAAATATGCACATGCGTTAACTCTTCTTCTTCTTTACTCTTCCAAACCAGATTCTCTATTTCATCACATTTACATGCTTCAATCACAGACCAACAGTAACAGCTACCTCCTTGTCACAGTCCAGCCAAAACTTTTCTTTCGATATTTGCTCTCAACTCACTCTATCCAACCCTTTAGCATTTTCAGCATTCTGCTTTGTCTATTTGTATAGTCTAAATGGGTGCCCAGCTTATGGACTGTTTGATGCACAAGTGAAACGATTGGTTACTTTGCTCCTCTGTCAAGCATGACCTGAGCAGAATTTCCTTTTCTTCGGAGCCACAGGCACTGCAGGGAAATCACGAATTACCAGCCTTGTGTCACTCTTACCGGCGTAGTAAGGCCTAAAAAAACAGAGTATCATCAGAAGTGAAGGCTCGTATCAGAATCTTGATAAAATTAAATGAGGCAGGAATTATGATCTTTGGATTTGCATAAACACTCCCTGTAACCTGCTCCAAAAGGAATTCTCTGCATTTCAAAGGCATGCCTCCGAACGGCACCTTTGCCGGCTGCATACAGAGCGACCATGTCAAAGCCACACACAGATCTCCCAGCACCTTTGGCACCCAGCAGCTGTCAGTCCCGCGGGGAAATTAAGGAAGCAACATAAAAGGTTTCCCATTACTAGCTTTGCCTAATGTAAGACTTGCGGGTGAGATGCTGCATAAACGCACAAAACCCACCTGCAAGTCCTGCCAGCCACAAGACTATCAGATCCGACTTGCTTACGTTCCTAAGCTCTTCCTCACGTTCAACCCTGCCAGAGCCACAGTCCCGCTCCGAACGCAGGCAACTATCCAACGTGGAACCTCTCTGCCCACTCAGCAAGGCCTTGCTCAGACAACTACTTCAGCTGACTCCTCTCTGGTCTGCTTAAACTCGGTTCTTCAGCTACTCTGAAGAAGAAAGAAGAAAAAGGGAAAGAAAACCGACTCACCTACTCTGAGAGGTGCCTCATAATCAAAGAATGAAAACCAAAAGGCATATTTTTCAAAAGAACGGAAAAATACCACAATTCCATAGGATTTTTTCAAGCCAAGCAAAATAAAGACTCTACCCACTTGCCTGAGTCAACATGTTTTCTTCCAGTCCGATTCTCGCCTCTCTGGCATGCCTTCAGACCTGGGTTTCACCATTTTGCTGATACTACTTTTTCCAGACACGCCATTATTCCTTCTGCTGGTGAAAACCTGAATGCAAAGACTTCCTCCGCACACGGAGCCTCCCTTCTCCTGCAAGAGCCTCTCAGCTCTAAGAGGAACACACACAGGTACACGAAGCCACATGCAAACACCTCCACCACGTCACTGCGGGACAGCAAGGGATGTTCAACCAGGAAAGGAAACAGAAACCATCTCCTTAACCATGCAGCGAGAGCAATGATCTGCGTTTTATGTGATATCCCTGCCACATAAGGCAAAAAGACTCCAATCGGATTCCAGGGCCTGAGAAGGGGAAGTTCTTCCTTATTACGAGGTGGAGTTCCCCGTCCATTGCTTCACGCTCCCGTAGATGTCACGGAGTGAAGTTCACTCCACGGACGTCCCTTTACTGCTCAAAAACATCAGGCAAGACAGAACGCACAGTCAGACAGGACTGGCAGCCAAATAAGCTCTTTAGGAGAGCACTTAACCCTCTCAGAGCAAGTCAGCCCCTCCAGCGAGCGCAGTCTGCGAGACAGCTGCCCTACTTCCAAAGCCAGAAGCTCCTGTAACACCATCTATGCGGTACCAGGACCACAAATGTAATCGCACAAACACTGCAACAACCTCCTAACATACACTGCACAGCGCGGATCTACTCAGCCTGTGCAAGTAGAACCTTTGAATCTGGCTAGTTGCAAATTTCTTAGCTCTATTAGCAGCACTGTTGTGATGTTTATGCGAGAGAATCTCAGCCCAACAGCACAGCAATAACCACATACCCTAACAGCAGCGCTGCAGTGCTTAAACACTAATAATTTACACTGAGCCTAGGAGGAACTGGAGCACTCACTGTGCTCTGTGCCTTCACCAACACAAACTGCAAACATTTAGAGAAAAAGGGGGACAAGAGTCACCCAGCCCCCCAATTCAGCCCCCAAAGGTGCAAACCTGCATCCTGTTACTTCCAGAAACCTGGAACCTGTTCGTGCTCCGGAGCCACAGCCAATGCTGGGGGTCACTCTTCTTTAAAGTTAGATCCCTGGCACTTTAACTCATTAGAATGAATGAAGCAGATGCAAATTCAAAGACAGCCCTACCCATCATTACTGATGCTTCATGTGGGTGTTACTGACAGATGAAGAGAAGCACTAGAAAGAAAAAAAAGAAATCTCAAAATGAGGAAAAAAGGAAAACATGAGTAATCAGGAGGTCAGTCATACAGTTCCAGGTTTAATTCCTTGTTTAAATAGTTATTGCTATTCAAGATTTTTCATTGTAAGCAAGAGCACCGTCTTCTGTAAGAAAACTGGATGTCTCTGAGAAGTATGCTGCTGAGAATTGGGTATAATTCACTTGAAACTGATAGGTAGTTAGACCAAAAAAAAATCAAAACAAACAAACAAACAAAAAAACCCACTCTCTTTACACTGGCAGAGATGGCTTTTGTTCACTTCCTGAAAGCCATTCCACTGTTTTGCTTGGAAGTTTTGAACACATTCAGGAAGGGAACTACCGTTACTGCCATTCTGACCACAGAGTCCAGTCAGGAGCTCACGCAGGAGACATGGAGGTAAAAGCAGCCCCGTTCACACAGCCTGCTCCTGGCGAAAGCCTCGCGGTTCCCATCCCTGCCAACGACCACTTCTACTTCAAACACGCGTCAATCTAACCCCTCTGCTGCTCTTTGCATCCGCCCTGCTGTCGCTGCACCCTTCACAAGCACAACACCAGGTAAGATTTTTGCACCGTATTTTTGCACCGTATTTCACCCCGTTATGTCACGAGTTCTCCGAGCTGGTGAGGCCAGCTGGGAGGCTGTGTCCAACCTGCGCCCCCGCCTGCAGCGCGGCTGGATCTGAGGCTCCGTTCAGCTCAGACGCTGCCCGCAACGCGAAGAACAGAGCGGTGCCTCCGCTGCTCCCGCCGGGGACCCTGGCCTACTTGCAGGAGCTCACTGCAAGGGCAGCTCCTCTCCCGCGCCAGGCTTCCGCATCCAAAACTGCTGCAGTTCTCCCCTTGAACATGCTGCTCTTTTTCAGAAAGCCTCAAAGAAATATTCACACAGCAGGTTATCAAACCCAGAGACAAAGCTGCAACAAAGGGAGGAAAGAAAAACAAAGACTCAAACATTCTTATCTGAGCAGCATTAATTAGCTCAATGTGAACCACAAGTGCCTTTTTTAATAAAAGGCTACTATTCAATATATTGTTTACTGTAAACAAACCCATAGTTATACTCACTGGAACAGGGCACGCACACACCTTAGCTTCTTTAACCTTAAATCTCACAAACTGAAGTTTGTTTTTGAAGAAACCCACACCGAGAGTCCCCCTGACCTGTGGCTAGGGCCCAGTTATCTCAGCAACTTTGTGAAAGGCCTTTCCAGGGAGCGTGAGGACAGAGGCACCTCAGATGCTTTGCACTGATGACTTTTGGAGAGCGTTGATTTACGCAACAAATACACTCTTTTTTTTAATAAGTGCATTATGTATTGAACTTGTACAGTAATATTGGATTTAAAGGAACAGGTTAGAGGTGAGTAGGATGTGATAACCAGCCATTCTAGCAGAAGTTTTTTTTCATAGTGCTATGTGGTAAACGGTCAAATTATAATGGGTTTTTAGTACCATAAAAAGCAAGTTTCAGAAACTACAAAACAAGTGCTTATTCAGCACCAGAAGATTCAGTAAATTCTTCACCAAAAACATTTCATCTTGCATTTCTGAACAACATAAAAGAACGTTCTTTAGTGCTTTTTTTCCACCAGGAGGTAGCCCAAAGCAGGCAGAGCACTACTGTAGCAGTGCAAAACAGCTGCAAAACACGGAGCACAGCAACTGGGGCAGGGGGGCTCAGCCACCCCCGCCGCATCCTCGCAAGCGCAAACAGATCTCGCTGCGCTGAACGGCCCGGGATGGAGGGACCAAGCAAAGGGAGACGGGGCCGCAACTTGATTCATGAATCTCTATGCTCAGGGGGGATTATCGTGACCACGCGGCGGGACGTCCTAGCAGGGCAGCAGTGACGGCCCCAACCAGAACCATGGCACCAAGCGGGGCGCCCTGATGGCACCGGGGTGCCCCGGCCTGCGGCAGGGAGCTCCCTGCTCCGCAGCCTTCGCTCCCAGCCCCAAATTCACCCCCCGCCCGCGGGCCTGCCCGCGTTTCAGGGCGCAGACGTGTCCTGGAGCCCAAGGAAGGGGAACCTACGAGTTTCCCGGGTCCTGCTCTCGGCGACAGCCGGACTTGGCGCGGGCCGGGCGACGCCAAAGGCCCCGCAGGCCGCCAGAGCCCTGGGCCGGGCCCCCACTGTTCATATCAATTTCCACCACTTCCCCCCCCCTCCCCGGAACCACCGATTGTCCCAAGAGCCTCCCCTCCTTCCCGCAATATCCCCAGGGAAGAACCTATGGAAATGGAACACGAGAAGAGCCCCCGCCTCGAGGGGCGCGGGGAGGGGGCAGGAAGGGCCCCCCCCAAGACCCCACGGCACTTGGCTTGGCTGTGTTGCAAGAACACGA
>VZSG01000982.1:133661-153138 GCA_013398315.1 Nothoprocta pentlandii
TTTTTCTGTTACTTCAATTTCCCATAGCACCTTGGCAATGTCAAAAACAAATACAAATACATGTATTTATCTTTTCTTTTTTTTTTTTAACATTTAAAGCATGAACCTACTTTACACAATTTTTTTGTTCTGGACAGTTTTTCTGACAACAGGAATATACCGGAACAGACAAAAGTAGAGAAGCCAGATGGGTTGCTTATTTTTTTTTCTCCTCCCCTCCTTTACCTGAAGCCCGACCACGTTCAAGAGAGATCACAAATGCCAAGGGGAAGCTAGAGGCAGCGGGGAGGAACAAGATGACTGTAATAACGTGAGGTCAATATATTATCTGAATATTTTGTATTCTATAAAAATTAGAACAAAAAAAAGCCTTTTATGCACAGTTTGTTTACAGTTGAAGTTGCTTTTTTTTTTTTTTGGAAACTGTATCCATAACTGAAACTCCATAAAAATAAACCTCTGGTTCTTAAATATAAAATTTTAAGGTGGTTACAGGTTAGGTTGCAGATGGATTTTTTTTTCCAGAAATAAGTTGATTTAACTCCATTTCAAGTCCTCCCAACTGTACATTAAAAAGAGGCTCAATTAACCTCTTAAAGTGCCTATGCTAAAGGCACTTAAGAGAAGAGCCAACTAAAATACAACAAACCAAAATTATGTACCATCCTAAGGAAGCTCAGACTATAAGTAATATATACACACACGCACACAAAGAGCATGATAAAATCATTCAAATTAATGGCAACGATCTTATGTTTCAGAAGGAAATATCAAAATTAGAAACAAAAAAAATCTATTGCATATCTGTAGTAATCAAGGATTTACAAAAAAACTTATCAGAAGCAATTTCCCCCCGAAGTGCATTTCTGTTGCATCGTCTGTAATACAATGGCGCATTTTACAAATTTAAAATATCATCTGTACATACCAGATATTTTTTCCCCAGGTGAACATTCACTTGGGTAACAGTAAAAATAGCGGACATTTTCAAGACAACTAAGCAGATATTGACAAAGTAGTAAGGCCATAGCTATGTAACTAGAGTAAAGCATCGATTAAGTCACTTATTTGCTACTGATCTGCCACAGTATCATCTTTCTCTCTTGGTTAATAGAGTGGGTTACTTTTTATTTTTAAACCTACTGCTAAAACTGCACCATCATACTGTGCCAGGCTAACTTAAAAAAAGAAAGCAGGAATGTAAGATACTACAAAAACTAGTAACTTTTGAAAAGAAAGCTTCTTTTGCACTTTTACTTTACTATCACATGCAGATAATTACTCTTCTCACTCCCCAGCAGCAGTGCAAGAGAGGGGCCCAATCTTTTCCATGCACAGTAATTCGGAAAAGACCTTAACTGGGGAAGTTTACTTCTATAGCTAACAAAAGTCACTAACTTCTGAGAACAGATCAAAATTCATGAAAGCGAAACTGAACTTACAGTATTTCACATCAGCAGAGTGGGACAGAAATTCTGTTCACGTCATGTGGCGAGCTACCAGAAAGGAACTGAGAACGGTTATTTCCCCACTTCAAGTGTGCTCCGAACACCCAGGTTGAACGTGGGGCAGTTTCACCTCTGCTCATAGGGATGGTACAACTCCCCGGAATTCCGTGGGCTGCCCCAGCAGCCAACCTGGCTCCCAAGGGATCCTTTTTGTCCCTTTTTACTGCCCAGTCCGTGGAAGCTGGCGGACTGAGACGCAACAGTTTGCCTGAGTCTATCACGGGGATGAGAAAGTAGCAGCTAGCCAGCCTAAGCTACGTGATTGCCATGCAATACGAGGACTGCAGGAGAACTTGCACACAAAACTAGGGGTTTCACAGCCTTTTATAGTGACTTGGTTGTTCCCTCCAACACACACACACACACACACACAAACACACACACACACACACACACAAACCCCAGAGGAAACAAAATAAAAACACAGTATAAATGGCAGGGGTACAGGGAGGAAGGGGAATGCTGTTAAATCCTTGCACACAAGTATTAAATAAATAATTATGAGTGCCCTAATCTGATAGAAGTTTGAATATGCTGGAAAAAGCGAACAGGTTTACAGATTTATTTGCATACACTGTACAAGAGCTGTAATCTGCTGCTGCACACCCAGGACATACAAAAGCATCCTGTCCACGGTCAAGTTTCTCCAATCACCTTAACAAGACTGAACTGTAGTAATTTTTTTTTTCCCCACATCTATTAAATGAAAAAGGCTACATTTCACAACGGTTAGAAATAAAAGTCAAATTCTAGCTTTCAGCACTACAACGGTACCCTATGCACTGCACTGGAGGCAGATGCCCACGTGGGTTGGCATATGCCACCTTCACCATGGAGGCCAAAGCCCAACATCTGTACAAGCCTCTTCCCAAGAGCTCCTCCTTTAACAGCAGCCAGCTTAAGGCAGCTATTAGCATTTCAACATTTATTCTACTTTGCAATGACAGTGCACATCTATCCTAAAATATCTGTGACTATTGTACACAACAGATATTTTTTTCCAGTTTGACTGAAGTAATTGATTATAGACTTAAAATGATTCAAAATTAACTTTGAAATCATTGCATTTCAGAGCTTTAATACTTAAATATTTAAAAACTTCTCTATTATGCCATCAAATGTAGCATTATCTCAATAAATGGAGAAGGGGTTGGTAAGCATCCCTAAACTGTAGACGTGATCAATGATTTTTTACTAAATTTAAAAAATTCCCAAACCCAGTACAGGTAGTTTAAAAGTAATAATTTTTTATATATATATATATATGTGTGTGTATATATATAACATGCGTAGAAATGAACAGTTAACAGCATAAATACATTATATTGTGTTATGAATCAAATCAAAGCAATTGCCAAGCTGAATAATAAGTTAGAGAAATGACAACTCTGGCTTTATATATATATTTATAAAAATAGATATGAGTGTTCTCAAAGCAGTTGATAAAGAATGCCTACTGAGTAAGAAGTCGCCAAGGGTTATCTGGCTAAGAAAACAGAAGATGAAAGTTTTCACAGTTATTTTAACTGTCACTTACATTCATTCTAATGGCAACACTAGCATATATTACTAAGATGTTTACGGTATATATCACAATTGAGTTTTCCAGTGTTCACAACTTACGACTTTAAATTTGTACACTTGCTATTCACTAAAGAAAAATAAAGAAAAAAAAATAGGTGTGATTCTTACTGCTGGAAGCTACTTTTCCCTAACACTTTATACAGAACTTCGAACCTGGCATGCTGATTTTGGCAGATTAATGCATTGTATTTTCCTATTTCAGTCATTACAGTCATCACCTTGTAAACTTAACCACTTCTTCACAATAGTGTTGCAAATTTAGTCAGCATAAAGCTAGGCAAGATGCTACCTTTCAACACCAGGGCTTTTTCTTTAGCTCTTTGCCTTCAGTTTTACTTTAAACTCTTGAAAGAGAAAGGAGTCAGTTGCTACCACTTCAGCTAAAAACAGCGAGTTCCCAGTACGTACAAACCCTGATTTCTCATACACAGCATCCAATTCCCTGCTCCAGGACACACGGGCCAGTATATGGAAAGCTGGCCATTGTCCCCAAATCATTAACGGTTCAAAGAGAGACATCAGCTGAACATTTGGGGAGAAGGGGCCAGTGCTGCGCTCAGAGCGCCCACCTGCAAGGCCCAAAGCCCTGTCTGCAACAGAAAGGTCTGCCTCTCGCCGTGCAGAGCTAACACGCTGCGTAGCCATCCAGCAATCCTCTGCCAGGCCTGCCTCTGCAAAACATACCAAGATAAACGCGCAAGAGTCTGCAATAAAGAGATTAGAGAAAGTAAAAAGAAAAACAACGCTAAAAAGTTGCCCTCAAAAGGAGGCAGGGAAAGGGCAAATTAACATTCTGACATGCTCCCTTCCACCTCCTTCCCATTGCATCTAGAAGACATTTTTTGCTGTCCATGTGCTCTGATCTACAATCCAGTCTCCTGTAAATACTGCAGTTTAAAAAGCTTGCTGAATGAGTCTGTAAGCTCAAGAGACTATACTTCCACCTGGAAACACAGATTTATTACAGTAGTACATTCAGTTTTATCATCAGTGACTAAGTCATGACAGTATCTGGCTGCAATCATTCAACTCGCACGCTGACCAAGCACCTCAGCTGCAGATGTACTCTGCAATGCAAGGCCATTAGTGGCAGACACATCATCCTACAAGCCAAATGTTAAATAGGTTAAAAAAAGTTCTAATTTTACAGAAATGCTTATTTTTCAAAAATAATATTCTCTTAGCCTCTTCCTCCTACACTGAGGGACACGTTAATTTGTCAATTCTTATTTCTTCACCTTGTCAAAATGCTAGTTTCACAATCTCAAAACTGATTTCAAGCAGGAAACCCTCTGCAAATTAAAAACAAAAATACAAAAATTATAATCTCTAGAGCTATATTGATTGGAATCCTCCAGCATTTGTGAAATCACTTTTATAGAGATGAATTTTGGGACTCTCCACAACTTCTCCCTATAAGCCACACTCCAGTTCAGTATTCCCCTTCACGAATACTTCTCTCTCTCAGTCTCCTCTGCTGCTCATTAGTCCACAGCTCAAATTAAATAGATAATATTTGCCTGGACGAGTATTACTTTGGTGACCGGGGTGGCATGTACTGCTCCTTGCCGATACGTCGAGGTGCTCCCTGAGGCGATGATCTGCGTCCAAACTGGCGCCTCTGTTCCCTGATTTTCCCAGCAGCTCCCCTGGGAGGTCCGTTGCCTCGGAACCCAGAGTAATCCTTCATTCGACCTTCCACCTTGTCTTGAGCCTTTTCGGAAGTCTTCTCCGCAGCCTTCTCGGGTGTACCATTTTCTTCATTTTTGGCGGGGGAAACTACGTTGGTGCGAAGCTCCCGAAGAGGCTGAACAGGAACTGCAGGAGGCTCCTTTGGGGGCTTCTGGCAGACTTCAGCATAGCTGAGCTTACGTGGCTCCTTTGGGATCAAGGTTTAGAAGAGCAAAGTTTACACAGCAGCCTGATCGCTCTGTGTCCTTCCAGGCTACCCTAGGCTCAGCTTTAAGGCACAATGGCCAGAATGAGTACAGAGAACTAGCAAGCCACAGCTACAGGGAAGTACACAAGCAAGCCAGCTCCTGAGCTGACCAGGGGTCCCAGGCACTACACGAACAAGCTGAAGAGACATCTGCCCACGCTCTCCACCCAGCTCCCGCCTCCGCACCCTACCTGTGGCAACACAGCAGGTGCTGCGCTCGCATTAGTAGAGGATGAAGTGGTGTTTGTCCTTGGCAGCTTTGCAGTGCTGACGGGGGAGGCAGACACCACTGGCGGCGCGTGGCTTGGGACGTCTTTCTGAGCAGGTGCTTCTTCTGGCTTGCTCTCTGGCTGAACTGGGCTGTTAAATCAAGAACAATTCAACATTAAAATGTACGAATACAAAAGTTACGTTTGAGAAGGTATATTCTTTCTTTAATGTCACGCAGAAGCAAGTTTTAATACTCTTATTTCAAGCAAGCTATGTACCTTAACACCACAGCTTCAGTCTGACTTGGGGAACTCGTGCTTGCAACAGGCTGCTGGACAGGGCTGTGCATCTGTTCTTCCTGAGCAGGAGCTGGACAGCTGGACAGCAAATCTTTGCTTTCCTGCACAAAAAGCATAAGTTGCAAAACATGGGAAGATGGCTGATGTTTAACTGAAGGCACATGCCAACTCAAGACATTCGGACTTACGACATTCTATGCACAGCTCTAAAACATGTATGTTTTAAGCAGGGAAGGAGAGACAAAGTCAACACAAGTATATTATTTGTATGCATGAAAGAAGAGTAAGTACCTTCTCTTTGCAGATTCCTTTAACAATATCAGACATCCTGCTCTCCAGAACAGGCTCTCCTGGTGTTTTTGCTGCGCTGCCAGGCAAAGGTGGGAAATTTGATGCTAGCAAGTCAAACTTTGGTGTCTGAGTCTTTGTTTCTGCTGAAGGCTGAGGCCTCTAGAAAAAGAAAAGGCCCCTTAAGAGAGCTGTATCACCCAGCGTTCAAAGCACCCAGTGTCAGGAAATTTCTTAGGAACATGAAATCCCCACAGTGTGATCGGAGGACTTAGGGAGTGTGTCATTCCTTCAGTAAACACAAAGCCAACACACTGCAGCTGGTGTCAGCTGCAGCAACGTTTTTCTGGAAAAGATTAGTCTAAAACTACTTAGGATTTGTGAATTACAAGATCTTTTATTGATTCTTATCTGCAATATCTACAGATATCATGTAGATAGTCAACATTTAGTTACCGTAAAAACCTAACTATGGATAAAGCAGCAATC
The DNA here is from genome assembly GCA_013398315.1 of Nothoprocta pentlandii. NCBI lineage: Eukaryota > Metazoa > Chordata > Aves > Tinamiformes > Tinamidae > Nothoprocta > Nothoprocta pentlandii. Next base: position 139,979 of record VZSG01000982.1, read on the forward strand.
CACTGTACAAACAGGCAGAAACGTTCATCCTCCAGTATGTGAAACAAGCCCGTGCATTTCACACAAAACGCTCCAATAAGAGCAGCAGAACTTACTAAAATACGATCGTCTTCCCGTCTCCTCCGACCTCTGAAAACATTCCTCCTTTAAAGGCAAAACAAGGGCAGTAAGTGCACTCATCTAGCTCTCAAGTACACGCTCATCTGCACAGAGGGGAGCCTGGGGCAGGGGATTCTCAACAGCCAAGTGATATTTCTCAAGCTATAGTTATAGGATGCTCCCTCTTTTCAAGGGGCTCAAACCTCCTACAATCCTGAAAAGCAGCCAATATGGGAAACTGAATCACTTTCCTTGAAGGAAGTACCCTAAGGCACTGTATCTAAGCAAGCATGTTGATAATTTAGACTTCAGTATAATAGACATTGCATTTATGGCAATATGAATTCCAGGATTACTCTGCTAGCTGTTTTAACTATGGCTACAAGTCACTCCTTTTAAAATAAAAGTTACTCTCCAAGCTACTGAAAGTTATTGGTAACACAACTACCAATGCGTAGCAGAGCAGGAAGCACCCATGCTCCTAGCAGAGTTAAATATTTATCAATTTACTTAAATGTCAGTTTTCCCTTGTTCACTTTATGGAAACAGGCCTTGTGCCAATGGTTGACATTCCTTGGCTTGTAGGATTCCTGCAGCACACCTGGCTCCTCACCTGCCCCTGCCGATGCCGTAATCCCCATTCTGTTCCATCGGCACGGCAGGACAGTCCTTCTGGGAATAGCCTTGCTCTTGGTGCCCTGCTAACGTGCTGTTATGCCGCTCCACAACAAAGTTCCTGGAGCTGGTTCTGTTCAGTGGTCCTTCCCCGAGGGCAGCGGCGCCGGGCGCGGCGGGCCCCTCCGCAGCATGTTCCGAGCTGCTGGGCGGTCGGAAGTGCGGCTTCACACTGCAGGAGGCACAGCGAGAGGCTGCGGTAACTCAAGACTTCAAAAACACGGAGCAAAACTGCACCACCAACTACAGCTAGTTCGCAGCTGATGAGAGGAGAGAACAGCAAGCACTGGAACTCCAACACCAGAGAAGGGCAATTGCCTACATACATTTGCCAATTGTCAATTGCAAAACAAAGAAGTGCTCTTCCTTACCTGCATCTACTCCTTTCATTCTAGTTCTCTTGCAATCCCCCACCCGCAAGTGTGGCCATTAAAAGAAGGTATTGAGACTGACAGCCTGACAGATACTAAAGGAAGAAAAAAATAGGGGCAGGAATTGTCTCAGCTGAAACCCCAGGAGGGATTCTGCAGCTGTCTGGGCTGTAAGGTGCTTGAACGTGTTCTGGAGAACGGAACACCACCCAAGGAACAGGCTGATCTGACCAGGAGCACAGAGCCGAAGTGGAACAAGAAGCCAGAGGCAGACAAGGACTGAAGGGGCTGGAGAGAGCAGGGCAGATAAGGCTGGGGTGCCTGAGGGCTCCAAGAGCCAGGTTCTTCACCTCCTGCTTCTGTTATCAAGCACCCGCGATGCTGACTCTGCAGTCTGCCGTCCCCACACACTTTACCCAGTTATTGATTATTTAGCATCAAAGCCATATTTTCTTTGAACTGAGATGCAGCTACACGTGTTCAGTGGCTCTGGTCTCAAACACAGAATCCCCCAGAAAACGCCCTGTCCCACCACGGCGCAGCAAAGCAGCACGGAGCAAAGTCAGCTTCCAGAGGGGCATTCACACAGGCACTCAGGTCCTTTCCACTTCCACAACTTGCTGTCTTTCCAACTGGGCGACAATTAGCTCCAGCAAGCGAGTCAGGGATCTCAGACTATGAATTCTGTGTGATCAGCCCTGCGCAACTCGCACAAGGAGAGAACTTTGTGTGTTTGCAGTAAGTCACTGTAGGAATGTTCAAAAGCAACACAATCAAGGAGTAAGTTCTCCCACTGCCAGTGAAACTACGATAATTGTGTGGGAACAGGAGTTCACACTACTGTACGATCTCCTACAGAGCTACCAAGCACGTGCTGGACGCTGTAGGTTCTAAACTGGTTAGCAGAAGTGTAACTTCCTTCCAGCTTCCACCCATTAACTTCTTCCCACCCATTTGGCCAGGGAAATTAAAGTTGGGAACACAGAAGAATTAATGAACAACAGCAATTTATTGTTTGCCCCCACAGGGCTGCTGAATCAGAACAGCAGTAATTGATCTGCTCCTAGCAGCACAAGACCCTTCGCTTTGCTCTGTGGTTCTCCAGAGTATTTTAAATCAGCTCCATGGCTCTGACAGGCTTCTCCACGGCCTTGCACTTAACAGCCAGAAGCTTTTCAGTATCTTATATGTAACAAAAAAGTGGAAGAAGTTTCACCTGAACTTATAGCCCATAACTTATACTTATTTCTGAGTATTCAAATTCACCTGCTCCATCGAACATATTTTCAGTGATCTTTTAAATGAGTGGAGTGAAAAATACCAGTTTAACCAATAGTAGCACTGAGGATCACTGTCACAAGACACAGCCTTCCATTCCCACAGGCATGTTGCAACAAATGAGGACTAAATAAACACGAGCAGCTTAAACAAATGTTTGTTTTTACAGACCAAAAAGCCCAATGTTTAACTTGTGACTGCCTGTGTGACAAAAGTTTAATGGGCCACAGGACAAAACTAAAGCAGCAGCATCCCTTCTCTGAAAGAATCTTCTGTGGTTCACGGGGAGATGTGCTAAACAGACTAATTCATATTTAACAGCTTCAATAAGCATTAGGAAGCACATTTCGGACCCAGTGATGTTTCCCATCAGCAGGGAGCACAGGAGAGAGAAGATAAGGCAAAAGACTTTTCCCATTTTGTTCAGTTCCCTCTTAAAAGGGAAGAGCTGTGCAAGTCATTATTCAGCCCTCAGATCTCATAATCTTACCCGTCATTGAGAAGGCCACAATCTCGGCCTGGGCAGAAGAGCAAAGCAGAAAAGAGAAGGAAAAATAAGGAGGAAAAAAGCAGAGAGAAGGAAACAGGATGTGAGAGAGTAGAAAGAAGGAAACGCAAAGTGCAGGCTGCCCAGGCAACCGACTGTTGGACCTGTTCTCTCTAAGCGCGATACTTGATCATCACGGGGCCAAACCTGCACAGCTGCACCTCGCTGTTGCCTTTCCAGTCTCCCTTTTGGGAAGAGATCCTGTTGAAGAATAATTAATGCTCGCTTCCAGATTCTGAAGCTCTAGCACTGCAAAAGCAGAGCTTTGTACTAGCACAAAGGCTGAGCAAGCTTGGCAGGAAAGATAACACAATCCAGATGGAGTAGCAGAACCTGTACACACATGACCCTGAACTCCAAAATGACTGAAGCTTTGCAAATTTGAAGTCTTAAAAAAATTAGGAGGAGCTTTTAAAGCTCAAAATTATCAGGCAGGATGTGAACTACAAGCAGTGAGTGAACGTATGGGCATTTCAAGGTGTCACTCTTCAGGTAAATACAATTCCTGCACAGTTTCAATATCTGTGCTTCTCTAAGATGATCCATGTGATGCTTATAAAACTCTTCCTTTAAGACTGTGCACAACTTAAGGCAAAACTATTTTCTAAGAGGCCTTAGCTGGGTGCTGCACAGCTGTGAGCGACTCCCTTGCCCAGTGCTCCAGGCCCAGCTGTCCCACCAGTGTGAGCCCCGTGTTCGGGTGCCGCTGAGTCGGTGCAGACCCAGCTTCCAAACTCATACTTTGCAAACAGCCACCAGCCTTAATTGCACCACAAAACATTACCATACTGGCAGGTTTCAACTGCCTCCTCAAACAGGATAAAAAGCTGTTCCTGTGCTATCAGCCCCACATGCCCAATACAGTAAAAGAACTTGCAAATAAAACAATTTCCATCCACGCAAACAGATTACTACTCCATTGTGTTTCCGGAGCACTGTTCCAGTGAATATAAAGCTGGTTCCTCCTCTCCGATGTTTGTATCGGAGCAGAGTCCTTATAGTTATCTGGAAAGATGGCAATACAGCAGATAAATCAGTGACACACTCAGCATCAAGCAGTTTAGCACAGAGACGCCAGGGCATGCAACTCTCAGCTGTACAAACTGAACAGCTCTCTACAAAACTACTGACACAACAGCAAAAGCTGAAGTTTGTTTTGCAACAGTTTACAACCCATATACAATAAACCATTACAAGTACTACCTTAAGAGGAAGTTATTTGTGTGTCTGCAGAAATTTCTCCTTGGTTTTTAGAGGAGATACCTTTGCTCTCTCCAGCACATACATCCATTATTTTGGGATTGCAAGCTGCCAACTTTATTTTTTTAATCAAGTAGAGCTGAAAAATGCCATGTGTATTTGACAAACAAAGCGAGTAACCTAGCCCCATTACAAGGCACTGTACTTCAGAAGCACAAGGATCCGAATACTGTAAATTCTCAGAGAGCAAAGCAACTGACAGAACTATCTTACCGATTTCTATGGAATGGGCGACCTATACTCAAAGAAGCAGCATTTGTTTTATATGATCCTGGTGTATTAAAGCCATTCATAAATCCACCGTTAGGAAAGGGGGCCTGCAACAGACAGAACAGTCTCAATGGCCGAGCTAAAAAAAGAAATGTTTGCATTATACGAGATCAGCTTCAGTAGTTATTATCCAGTCTGCTTTACTTTTACACTGGGTTACCACATCCAGAAAATTGCAATTGCACTAATTAAAAAAATAAACAAGAGCCCCACTAGGTTAACCATCTGCAAGTCTACTTTAGTCTCAGAGTCCTCTGGTTCCAGAAAAAGCTACAAAGCTCCTCCAGTAACACGAGTTCCTAGATTAGGCTTAAATGGAGTTTCACACCAAAATTCCTTGAAATAAACTGCAGCCAGTGGCGAGCCACACAGCTCCTTTGAGTCTTGCATTAGGTCTGTGACATCAACTGAAGGGAAGTTCAGTGGAACAGAAGCAGAGGGATCTGACTAGAAAATCTGTGCATCCTGCAGCCAAAAAACCCGCCACCACATGGTTTTGTTATCCAAATCATCATTTGTGCTCTGGGCCTGTGATCTCAGGCCTGAGCCCTAGTCAGCAGTTTCTGAAGCCTCCCCTCGTTTCCCCCGTTAGCGGCTGTCACTCACCAGCGGCGTTTCGAAGTAAGGTGCAGGGCTTGGCGACCACGTCTGAGGCACAATGCTGTAAATAGAGTACTGCTGAGGACTATATACAGGCTGCATAAACAGTGGTGAGGCAAACTGTGCTTGGGTTTGAACTGGCTGAGTATAGACACTAGAATCCACTACCCGGTAACCATTCTTAGCAAAAAATGTGTTGATGGCTTTTATCCTTGCCTGCAAGAGACGAAATGGTATCAAATGCAGCAACCGGGAGAAGCAAAACTTGTGATTTTTGTTGCCTACCGAAATTATGACAAAAGGGGTGAGGTAGTAGGTTAATTACTGCTTACAAACAGAAATTGTTATTAAAAAAAAAAACAGCCCAGGTGACAGTCTCAAAATATGCTAAAGGGAAGGATGAATATGCCAGAGAATCTCCCAGGCTTTCAAAATAAATGCTGCTGTCCATAGCAGCAACTGCCCATGCTCCAATGTCAAGTTTTTACAAAGAAAACGACAGATTTCAATCTGCAGCAGATGCTGTCCAATTGACTAATTGTCCTCTCCCACTACAGCCAGGCTGCTAATGCCTTACTATTTTTTTTCCATAAATTCACCATGTTATTCAAATAAGAAAGTTGTATTCTGAAATCTCTCACCACATAAAACAGTCTTACCATTACTGGCTTGCCCTGAAAGGTTTTCACTTCTTCCCTTAAGTATTTGAATGCCTGCATATATAAAAAAACAAATACATTAAAATACATTGATAAAAATAATAAAGGACATTATTTAACATAAAATCCTAGCCACGTGCTTCGCTGCTGGGGTCAGCTAAACTCACTAACCCTTCAAAATTCCAGATATTTGATGTCAGTCCCTCATGTACTCAGGGACTGGGTGCTATAATTTCATTATTATTGCCAGAGAGCACTTGGGCAAGTGTTAGACAAAAGGAACTGCAACCCTCAGCTTTTCTTCTGTATCAACTACAATATGCCAATAACATCTTAAAATATCAAAAAGGAGACCAGTAAATAAATGAATATCATGGCTATAAGCAGCACACACACAGCCCTCCCAAGCAGGGGAAGCATTAAGGGGCTTGGGACATCACGCTGAGCCAAGAGCAGCCTTACCTGTTGCGCATCTGTGTCCGACTGGAATGTAACGTACCAGTTGTTGTTGTGAGCAAACTCACAGCTTATCACTTTAGGGCAGTTCTCATTTTTAAACAGAGCCTTCACCTCCTGAGGGAGACAAAACTCTGTTGTTAAGGGAATCTAGTCCAAGCTCTAAGCTGTGAGTTGAGCAGTAAACTTTTAGATCAGGAGAGTCATCCATACAGGAGTGACCAGGAACACTACCCAAACAAAAGAGCTTGATAGCTCTGCAATAGTCAAGAGTTTTAAAAGGGGACAAATCAGCTGTTCAGCATTTGCATTAAAAGTACTAGTTAAAAATGCTACTGACAAACACCCCTGTGTTACAATTTTAGAATAATTCAGTTCTTTGTTTTTTATGTGCCAAACGTCAATAGGAATTTCATTATCCTCCCTTCTCTGAACTTAATGAGCTCAGCTCACACTGGGTCACAATGAATGAGAAATGTTTAATAATGTCTGTAGCTGCCAAAACGACTGTCTGACTTCAAGTAAAGTTACTGCTGTGACAAAAATTCAGTCTGAATTCCAAGTCATGTCCTGGACTGATTTTATTTTTGGATCTAAAAAGAAACCAGATCAAGCATCCTTCCAGAAAAGCCTTTGTAGCTCAAGTTTCTATGAAGAAAAAAGACTTACGTAACAGCATTTTAATATATTAGTAAAAGAACGGAAAGGGGGAAATGACAAGATTTTGGTCTAGCCTTTTTGATGTTAAATCAAGGCAGCAAAAAACTCCTTGCTAGTTTACAAAAAAATACCAGAGTTGAATTCAATTAAATAGTCATCAACCTTTAAAGCAACACATGTTGCAGTTTCAGACAGGGCCCGTTTTTTACCTCTATAGGTGTCGTTTCGGGGATCTCACGAAGAATGATAATACATCGTTTGTGGTTTGGTCTGACTTTCTCCCCTCTCTCATCCACTTGTACCATAGGAGAAGCTGAAATTAAAATACAAAGTGTGGCTTAATAGTGGACACTGGATACTGTAGAAGCTCTCAGCAGTACTAGATTCATATCCAAGTTGTAACAAAGAACTTCATCAAACTGCCAAACAAAACGGATTTCTTGAATTCAGAGCAAAAGGACTGTTATCAGCTTCCTTCTCTTCAATCTTCAGTATATTTTAGTTACACATCCTGCCTCTATCCACAGTTCAGGTATCCAAAAAGCTCAGTCTCAAATTACATTCAGTCTAGAACAGCCACGTTATACAAACATTATCTGGAGATAAGGGTTCCCTTTCCCATTTTCTTGGAACAATGTGTCATAACCAGCTAAGACACTAACATGTTTCTCTAAAGCAAGCAAGCAAGCAAGGAAGGGGGTTTTGTTCTACTAACATAGACATCAAACACACAGACTTACATCTCAAAACTTCAAGAATCAGATCCATATCTGTCGTCAGCTTCTTAATACCTTCCATGTTGGCAATTGTCCATATGGGAACAAACTGATCGCTATCCATTTGAGACATCAGATAGAGATCCTTTGAGAGATTCTCCCTGGAAATACATAAACATAGCCTTTCAGCAAACCCTGGACTTCAGGAACAGGGCTGACAACAAAATAGTAACTCCAGCCATCAAAAGACAGAGATTTGCTGGAAATACCCAGCTAAATTATCCCCACATCCTACATCCATGAAACACAGAAGTTAAACTGAATTCTTATTAAAAGACTGACACCACTGATACCACAATGGTTCTGTAACATTTCAGTGAAACTTGTTTTATATTCCAACCAACCAATCCCCTTTCACAGCTAACTGAATACATAAAAATGCAAGCACAGCACATACAGAGCCAAAAATGAAATTGCAATCAACACTTTTAATAAAGGTTTTGTACGTAGCTGAATTAACTGTACTATACCGTGAGAAGCAGAATTCAAGCTGTTTTTTCAAGCATTCTCTAATGTCTTCTGTGGACACAGCAGAGCTGCCTTCACCTGAAAGTTATCACATTTACAAAACAGCATCAGGTCTCAGTTCACACTGAGAACACAATGCAAGGAGTTTCATCACGTAACGTAAGTGTGAACCCTTCTGGGTAAAGAGGGGAGAAAATGGTAATTTAGATGTTCTTAAACAGCATCACATTGTACATTCCATCGCATCAATCCTGTCAAAGCAATTTATATCCCAGTATTTTTTTTTTTTACTTGCCCAAGCACCATGGCTAGCTTAGATCCCCTGAAGCAGGCACTGCATGGAAAATTTCAAGCTTCTACTAAGAATTTATAAGTGACACCTGAACTCGGAAAACACTCACTGTACTAAGAGCCAAGGGTTGTTTTCCGCACAAGCCAAGACCTGCACATACACTGCTTTTTCTTTTGCTTCCCCAGGTGAGCAGAGAGATACCCAAGAGGCCGGTTAAGTTAATAACCAACTACACTAACAGCTCCTATCTGCACATGTGTTTGCTACATTAAGCAGTTTCAAGACTTGTCCACGAAGAACAGTATCAGTCGCTTCTATCAGCGCTGCCTTGAGCTAACCTACTGCATAAATTGTGCTTAAACTTCTCAAGATCTTCTCCCCCCTGGAACAGTATTAAAATTCAAATTAGAAGTTAAATTGTAGAACAAGAATAGAATTCTACTTTCAGAATTGTAACATAATGTATAAACTACAGGTGAAAAAGTATAAACAACCTAAACCAACCGCAGGACAGACTGACTCCTCACAGGTTGGCCGAGAGGAAACACTTCCCTTGAACACTACAGAAAAGCAGCATCCTGCCCTGCCAAGCCTCACACAGCTGGGCTAGAGCTCTCCAAACGGCCGTGCTTTACATGTGATCTTCTCTGGATTAGAAAAGACATGGACTTCAAAATGTCTAGAGATGGGCAGAGGGCAATCAGAAAGGACAAATTAACTGCATGAGTCTTCACAGCAGGGGCTGACAGCATAACTTCACATGAACACTCACCAGAAACTTCATAGATTTGGTAGCCAAGATCTTCAGTTGCTAGGACCATTCCATTTGCAGACGCCTCATCAACCACTGTGCCATTTCTTGTAGCTTCACAAGATGGGGAATACATCACTTCATATTGCTTGCAGCTATCCTCTGAAACCTCTATGTTACCTGGCAAAAACAACACATCATCAACAGAAAGAATACTAGAAGCTCCAGAATATTTTCCACTTGAGGAGTTTTGGCTACCAACTTCAAAAAAATAAATGCAATAATTGAATAGTTTACACTGTCAATGTCTACTTTGTACTGGGTCGCACTTTCTACCTATTTTCAGAAAGATTCTGGCTTGCACTAGAGTTCTATCAGAAAGGACAGGAAAACAACAGAATTGTGAAATTTTAAGACCATAAAATGCAGCAGAGGCTTTAAGAACAGGCTTACTACCCAATATTTTAAATACTGAAATTAGTTTCCTGAAAAACAAAGCACTTAAACAGTTTATATCACCAAAAGACTTATTCAACATCCTACATGATCCTTATTTATATAAGGGCTCAAAAGCATCAAGTGCTTGTTATAAAACCACACTGGAATTATGCTGAAATTGGCCAATCTCTCGTTCAAGACACTTCAGTCTTCAGCACAGCTGCTTGGAATAGAAATAAGTATAATTTCAGTTTATTTCTACAGTCAGGCAAGATTATTCAAATTATTCTCTACTAGATCGTTTCCACACTAATGACTAAAAGTACTATTTTTTGTGGTTAGAATTGAGACTAGTCAAGCAGTTACCAACAGTTCACATCGCTTGTGAAGCCATAAAATTGTTTGAAGAAACCTCCCTTAATTTCCCAAACAGTACAACATTTATGTGCCTATTTCAGGTTGTTATGAAGAGACAAATGAGTTTCTTGGCCAGTGCACAAGTTCAGCTCTCAGCTTCTCCTGACTTATCAGAAACTTCTCACACAGCCACATGAGCAGAACCCTCCCTCCTTGATCCCTAACTTGGTCTAAACCTTTTCCAAGGAATCTGCTTCCTACCTCAACAGACCTCCACTCCGCTTCAAGTAACCTCAGCTCTACAATTCACCTTGATTCTAAAATGAATCAAGATTTGAAACAGTGGAATCTGTATTTAACTCTAGAAGACAGGCTTAACCACATGGCAAGGATGGAAAAATAGAGATGGAAAGTGAATATAGACTTAAACCAGCTAATTATTAATGCTTTGCAATTCTAGTCCGGCTCAAATGCCATTGTGCAACAGTTCTCAGCAGTAGCTCAGCAATCTACCAGGCTTGGAGGTGGCCCTCAGAGCTATAATTTTCCTGTTCACAGGGTCAAGATATACTAAAGTGCAGCAATGGTGAAGGACAATCATGAAACCATTCCACACCTTTAGCAACCTATATCCCTCTTAGCGCGTTACTTGGTCATCATCGGGCCCTCTGAGCACTGCTGCTCCTGCTTGAGCATCCGCTCTGGATTCCTCGCTGAATTCCTAAACCAAAGTTCAGATATCTAATCTCTACAAACAATTATCTTGCTATCTACTCCTTTGTCATATTTGTTTATAGCCATGACTGGAGCAGCACTAATAGCCTCAAGGACAAGAGGCTGCACCTCACGACTAGCCCGAGTCTCACAGCAAATACTCTGTGCTAATTAGCAAGGACCCCTCACGGCCACCGCAACATCTCACCCTCGGCCTGGGGCCCCTGCGCAGCCGCCGTCTCTTGCCACGAGTGCTCAGCGCCATTTGTTGCCGGCACAGCCTCGCCGCTCCCTTGGGGGACCTCTTGCCACACTTTCGCATTAGGGTTTAAGCCAGCACCTTTCGACGGTACCTGCTGAAGAGACCAGAACACTTGCATTAGAAAAGGAAAACCAAAAATGATTTAAAAGCCCAGCCAGACAAGACAGCTGAATTTATCAGTTTCCTAGCAGTTGCCCATCATAAGCTTCTAACCAATTATTCTAAATGACATTCTAACCAATGTCATTTCTCACTGACTGCAACTGGAAAGTCCTCGGTATTTTCCAAGTATTTAGTTTCTACCTCCATCATAGGTGTTGCCTCCAGCCTCCTTTACTGACATCCAAAAACATCAGAAGAAGCAACTAGGTGTGAAGAACTCTGACAGCCCATAAAGTTTATGGTCTTGACTCTCAATCCTCCAATCCCCTTCCACCAAAAAGGGAACTTTTCCCTACTGGATGCCTCTTCCTAGAAAGGAAGGTTAAAAAAAAATAAAGAAAAAAAGAAAAAACCCACATCTCAAGGAAAGTAAGCTGATGAGTTACTGAATTTGATTAGTCATGACACCTACCTGAAGAAAATATCAATTCTATATAAGCTAGGCCACTCTTTCCACATCAGATTTATAAGGCAAAAGCCTCTGCACAGATCCCAAAGCTCATCTAATTCAAGGGGAAAAAAAAAAAAAAAAAAAAAAAAAAANAAAAAAAAAAAAAAAAAAAAAAAAAAAAAAAAAAAAAAAAAAAAAAAAAAAAAAAAAAAAAAAAAAAAAAAAAAAAAAAAAAAAAAAAGGAAGTTTGGTATTTCAGAGGTCAGCCTCCTCAAGTTTGAAATTAAGGAGTGGCTTAGTAGGCCCCAGACATAAAGCAGAGGGATAAGGAAGCAGTTGCAGTAGCTTTAGAGATAATTCCTTTGCCAAGGTCACACCTAGCTCCAAAGCTATTTGCTACAAGGACAAGCCCAAATCCAGCCCCCCAAAGCCTCCAAACCCGACAGAAGTTCAAGCCAATAACGAAAGGGCAGGACAGAGATCAGCCTTTTGGCACGGGCCTCTTTGGGATGTAAAAATACAGCAGTCAAGTGGGCCACCTGCACCGGAACCCGGAGCAGACACATCCCACCGCCCGAAATGTCCTTTTAGCTGTGCTCGGAGAGCCAAGCCGCACGTACTGAGGATTCACTGCTGCAGGAAAGCGACTGGGGCCTCGCTGTCTTTTTGTGACTTTAAGGGAGGCATCTGCAGCCCTGGAGCACGTGAGCGGCCTCGAGGACAGCAGGTGACGCTGCCCTCTCGAGAGCGCCCTGATTAACAAATGCAGACGTCCAGAAATTGCAGGCAAAGAGTGCTGAGCACCCAGCAGACGCAGGCTGAGAGGGGGGCACGGATCTATTAATACAAGGGCTGTGGGAGCTTGAGCGCGAGCTGCTTCCTCCCCGCGCAGAAGCCCCCAAGCAGCTGAAGCGGCTCCACGGGACGCGGCCCCGGCGCCGTTCACTTCCTAGCGAGACGGCGGAGCCCGAGAGGCGCCCAGGTCTCGCGAGCTCCGGCAGCGCGGCTGCCCTTCCCAAGGGGGCCAAGGCACCCGGTCCTGCCGATGTCGCTGCAGGGAGCGGGCGGACACGGGGCCAGTTTGATTGGCTGCGGGACAACCCTCCCCGCCGCTCTCGGGCACTCGCAGCGAGGTTAAAGCTTTACAGGGATACAAAGGTTAGGGACACGCAGGGGCACCCGCGCCGACACGGCGCCCCGCTCCCCCACTGCTTCCCTCACGCGACGGGCACAAAACGAAGCCTCTTCTCCAGAAATCCCTCCAGGGCAACTCTGGAAGCACCAGCCTTACCTCAAAAGGCCAAACCAACCCCCTGCTCACCACAAAGGCCGAGATTACACTTAATAATCAATTAATCCAACAAAAACAAACACCTCCCAGGGCTGTTTAAGGCGTTTGGCAACAAGCAGATCTCCTCCAGAGCCAACAGCAGCGAACAATAAAAACTACTTGCTGCTCTGAGGACCCCAGAACGCACGCGGGTTTCGGGGGTTTGGAGCGAACCGAACGTTTTTCGCCACACAACCGGTTTTCAGAGCCGCCTGGGGCCGGTGGGGGGCTGGGAGCGGGGAGGCCTCCCGCCCCGCGACGCACCGAGTTTCCGGGAAACGCTCCGCGTGTCCGGGAAGGGCCCGCGCGGGGCCCGGCGCCCGCGGGACCCGGCCGAGGCGCCT
>VZSG01000982.1:161661-186797 GCA_013398315.1 Nothoprocta pentlandii
ACCTCCAGCCCTGCGGGGACAGCGCGACGGGGAGGAGGCCGCGGAGCCGCCCGGTTTGTGGCCGCCCGCGTCCGCGGCCCTCCGCGTTTTGCTTCCTCTTGGCCTCCTCAAGCTGTCTCCGGGAGGCAGGTGCAGCGATGGCCGCGGATCCTGGCGCCCCGCTCCAGCTTCCCGCACAGAACTCGCTCCCTTTTGGGACAGACGGCTTAAAGGGCAAAGTGCTGCCTTGGATTAATCTCTTTGCTCAAGATTAATTTTAAAGCAAAAGTTTAATCTGTAGTTTTATGCACCTATTTCATTTTTTTTCCCCATCAAATTAATCTGTAGTCTTTGGGTATGTATTGTGTGGCTTTCTTAACTCTATATGCTAAGTGATTGCTATTAAGTACTGCTAATAAGGACTAAATTTTGTAATCATGACAATGATTATTTAATTGTATGGTTAATAATAGCTTTTTAAAAGCGGTGCAAAATGTGTGATCCTCTTATATTCAATTGAGAAGAGCCTTTTTCCTCCTGAATGCCCATTTTTGCAATGGGCAAAGATTGGGAGCTACTTTGAGCCTGCAAGCTGGGGAGCATCCTTCGCTGGTCCAGCAAATGTGCACAAAAGTAGCTGGGTTAATGCAACAGGAGTGACTGAATGGCACTAAGTGGAAACCTGGGATCTCTGGACCTGCACGAAGTATCTCCCCAGGCACTGCCACCCCTGGATGGGGCAGAAGATGCGAAGCTGAGGCTGCAGCTGGCTGCAGTAGGACCTGAAACCTGAGAGTTTGGGTGGGTTTCAGCGTGACCTGGAGCACTGTGCCCAGTTCTGGGCTCCCCAGTACAAGAGGGATGTGGAGCTGCTGGAGAGAGTCCAGCGCCGGGCTACGAGGATGATCAGGGGCCTGGAACATCTGCCCTGGGAGCAAAGACTGAGGGAGCTGGGCCTGTTCAGCCTGGAGAAGAGAAGGCTGAGGGGGGACCTGATCAGTGTCTGTAAATACCTCAAGGGAGGCAGTGAGGAGGAGGGGGGCGGCTTCTTTTCAGTGGTGGACAGTGATAGGACTAGAGGAAATGGCCACAAGCTGAGGCACCAAAAATTCCACAGGAACTTAAGGAAACATTTCCAAACAGTGAGGGTGACAGAGCCCTGGCACAGGCTGCCCAGAGAGGTTGTGGAGTCTCCTTCTTTGGAGATCTTTAAAACTCGCTTGGATGCAGCCTTGTGCCACCTGCATGTGCAGGAGGGGTTGGACTCGATGACCTCTGAGGTCCCTTCCAACCTTAAGCATTCTATGATTCTATGACTTCTATTACTTGCCAAGATAATTCAGCCCTTAGATGTACCATCTAAATGGCTGTCTTGGCAAATACATGGTGCATCCTTGCCTGGGATCCATTGGAACTTGGGAAGGTGGGAGAAGGCCGGGGGCCTCCCATGGGGAGCAGAATGTTGCCTGCCCTGCTTTGCTTGGACACTTTCCCTAAGATTCTCCCACTTGAATTGTGACTAATGGCCTGGGAGCGTTACCTGTGCTGGGTCCTCCAGCCTTCTGTGACCTAACGGTGCGAATTGGTGGAAGAAGCTGATGGAAGGGAAGAGAGGGCAATGGCCCCCATGACCGAGCAGCCCTCGGGGCAGTTAATGCACTTGCTACAGGCATTGTGCGACTAGGGATAAAAGAAAGGAGGAAAAAAAGGAAAGGCGTTGTCCCGCTAGGTTTATTTTGGTCTTATCAAATAATTCTAAATTACTCCCCCTCCTTTCCTCCTCTGCAAAAGAAAAACCTTATATGTAAAGAAAAAAGAATCTGATACAGACTTGTTGGCTTCTGTGATGAAAAACCTGTGCAAAATCTGTTCCAGTTTACAGCAGTATGGGGCAGTTAAAATTATTCCTCTAGGTAACTGATAGCTATTACAACATGAGGTTTACAGCTGCCTCCCTGAACAGAAGACTTGTTTTAGCTCACAAAGGAAACGGCTGCTGCATTAGGAATGAACACCACAAGGGTAAAAAAAATGTTTGCATAGGAATTACATCCTCTTAGGTTTCATAACTCCAGCCTTCTTACATAAATGCCAGCATATTTGCTCGAGAAGCCAGAACAAGAGAGGGCATATTAGGGCTTCCTGAGTGTGCGCGTGTTTGTGCGTGCCGAAGAAACACGGCGTTTCACATCGGCATCCTTCTCAATCACAGCTCGCTCTTGCTCCTGTTCTGTTTTCTGGGCTTCCCACCCCTTGTGTTGGTTGTCCCTGGTGTTTTATCAAGGAGACCATCTCAAAGGCATCTTCAGAGGAAATTGCAACTTTAATCTGATGTCATTTTCTTGGCCAGACAATACAGGAGAGCATGAATGCCCGGGACATGACGGCAACATTCAGGTGCTGGGAGCACCAAGCGATGACTTAGTGTTGAATCATTTTGTGAGACTGCTTTTCAGCTCAAATAGTTCAGACTGACCAAGACTTTTGGTCTTTTCTCTCCTGCGTAGGTATTTGTGGTGGAAAGATGGAGCCCTCCCCTTTCAACAGGAGACAATGGGTTTCGCAGTCGCTGAGGATCACAGCCAAAGAGCTTTCTCTAGTCAACACGAACAAGTCATCGGCTCTCATGGAGAGGTTCTCCAAGTAAGTGGAGCAAAGCTCTCGAATGCAATCGGGTTGTGTTGGTTGGCAGCTGGTGCCTTCAACGACGACTGCTTCCCTGGCAGTTGTTTTTCCTTTGTAAAAATAACATAGCTCTGTAGGCATTTCAGTTTCAGGTTGAATATGTGCTGAGCGATTTTTTTCTTTAGTTGCTGACCAATTATATTGTTACAGTAAACAGAATCTCTTCTTTCTTCTAGTAGAAAATAAAGTACAATGTTTGCTGTTAAATTCAATGTACTTTTGAAGGAAGAGCACTGGGGTGTAGCAGCTACAGCCATGAGATGTTTACTTGCTCAGAAGGGGTTTTTGCAGCCCCAGCATGAGGTTCCTCTCTAACATGGCACTTCCTGCCTGGCCTGTGAAAACCAGGAGCAGTTACCTGGAGTACCAGATAGAAGCTGCAATTCTGATCCATGCTGGCTTGGGATGTAACTCCTTGGAAGAATTTTTGGGGGATTTTTTTGTGATCATTGTGTTCCTTGCACATGTCCCCTTCCACATGTCTTCCAATACTGCTCAGAAAAGGAATGCCATCTCCTTCTGTCTGAGAGGTGGATGATGACTTTATTATTAGACTGTCATTTATATTTTATACACTGGGTAGGACTGTTGCTGAGAGGCAGTAGCCTACGTGTGTGTTCTGGGTAAGCTTGCGCTCCTAGAGTAGGGCTTGTGTTTTCAATGGGAGTTGCATAACAGGGTTCCCTGGGCTATTGCATTAACAGTGTAACAAGGTTTCGGAGCATTTAAATCCTGAGTGCGGAGGAAATTTTATCAATTCTATAGAGGGAGGATAATTGCAATGTGAACTTTGCAGAAACGTCGCTGTTACTCTTTAAGTGTGTCCTAGGGAGAAGCTGCTTGCTTTGACTGCTCTGTTAAGTAATTTATTCACTCACTGAAATTTGATTAGAGAACCTGGTCATCTTGCTAAATGTTGATAATCCTTTGAAAAGGGCTTACTGGAAGTAATCCAAACCGCTATTTCTTAATCAAGTAGAGTTCCTCTACATCAGCAGTGCCAGTGCTTTGAAAGACTGCAGTGCTATTGGCTTTGCCAACTCTGACACAGCAAGAGTCTAATTTTTCTACATTGCTCTTATTAAATATTTGTATGTGAAAACACCTTTTGCATCCCATATGGCATTTTGACTGGGAGTTCTGGTAGGTCAGAGACTCACAGATTTGCAGCTAACGGCAGAGTTAATGCATTGAGATGAGCTAACTCACAGTGCTGCCTGGGATCTCCACTCCTTGTTTGGCATTTCCGCTGTGGTTCTGGACTTTCATCCCCTGGGTCTCTTTGTTGCTTCTTCCAGTATTGGCTTCTCTTCCTCCCTAACCTCACTTTTTCAGCGGCATGACTCACTCGGCGTTTGGGAGCTGTGTAGTGTAGAAAACATAGGTTAATGCTCTGCGTTTATGAAGGAGGGCCAGCCACGCTCCCTCAGCAGCATTTAGGTGCACGGTAAACGCAGTTTGTAGAAATGGGTAGGGGGGCAGACCTCCGGATCCTGCAGTAACAAGACAAGAAGCCCATATGGGAGGTTACCATCCACAGCGGGAAAAAGAGGCGGAGGAACTGAGTAGCACATTTTTTTCCTTAAAATTACTAAGCCCTCTGATACCTTATTTCTGACACCAGCAATTATTTAAAGGCTGAACTTGATGACTACTATTAGTATCTCACTTTCTGCCTGCAACCTACTGGCAGTTGTTTAGTTGCAGTAAATATCTAGATACAGAAATAGAGCAGAATTCATCACATCTGATGAATCCGTGCTTTTCAGAAGGAGGGTGCAGGCAGCTCGGGCAGACCCGGACTGGCACGGAGCGGGCGCTTGTGCCCGCTGGAGTGCAGATTGCTGGGGGGTTTCTGTAGCTTCTTAAGGGACTTTGATTCATGATCCAGGGTAGCTTATCTGCAGAGGGCTGCGATTACTGTTTCCACTGCTGGGCTGGTTCAGCTGCTCTTGGAGCAACTGCTGAACTGCTGCAGTTTACAGCCCAGCATAGTAAGATAAACTGGCACTTATGTAGATTTTCCTCGTATGCCAAGCTGTAATTTGTTACAGTTCAGCAGCTGCTGTATAAATAGCTGAGTTATTCCTGCAAGGGGGCAGAGCAGGCAGCTGGGTGGGAGAAACAATAGAGCCATTCCAAGGTAAATTGTCTGTATTGGAGACTTGGAGTGTTTAGATAATGAAAATTATAATGCATGCTATTACTGAGAGCTGAATAGCTTAAAATGTGTCTAGCACTTTACATTGTTCAGATACTGTTTACTATTATTTTCTGCAGCACCTGGTTTCATCTGATAGGTCTGGAAAGTACATGAAATCCTGCTCGTGAAAGAACCTCAGCTCTCTTCAAGAGCATTCACTATTCCGATTAAAAGCATTTTCCCTCCTTTCTTCCCCTTTCTCAAAGGTACCAGAAAGCAGCTGAAGAAGCCACTGCTGAGAAGAAACGAAATGTGAGTATTTGTTTGGTAGGCAATAAGGGGCAGGCTGCAGCCGGGGCAGGTCCCTGGCACGCGCTGTTCCTGTGACGGTGCCTTGGGGAAATATCAAAGCTGTTGCCGAGCGTCCTGCAGAAACCTTGGCCAAGCCCCAGTTTCTGCCTTTGGCCCATTCCCCTTGTCCTTTTTGAGTGTGACTGAAGCACAAGAAGATCAAGTGACTTGCCCACAGCTATATGTTGAATCACCAACTTCATCCCAAGCAACAGCCAAAGCCAGTTGCCTTCAGTCTTTTGTTCTAACCACAACACAGGAGCCTCTACCTCTCTGTTCTTAGCTGTAGGCAACCTTGGTACTGCTTCACAACTATAGGCATGAGTCGTCTTGAAAGAACCTGTGAACTTCTCTGAAATGTGGCTTGTGTATCTGATAAGTGCAGAATCCATGCAGAGGAGTCTCCTTGGAAGCAGTTGCCAGGGTTGAAACGCCCGGGCGAGGCGGCAGCTCCTCTCCAGGCTCCATTGCAGCCTGGTCTTCCCTGCCAGTGCTCCCTGTTCTGGGGCAGGGGGGCCCTGATGGGAGCTCAGGCACTAACATTGCAGATCTGCCTCTCGAAGCAGATCCTCCTTTAATATTCACTTACAAAGACCAGTGATACTTACAGGATATGTAAGTAAGCTAGGAAATGTAAGTTTGCTAGCACGAGTATCCTCAATTTTTGTTGTTATTGTTAGTTTTTTGTTTTGTTTTTAAATGCTTGAGTCATTCTCCAGTTCAGGAGATGGTTATGATAAATTACTGTTCTAAAAATGACTATCCGGTCTTAAATTTTCTCCCTTGCTTGTGTGATCCAGGGCAGACAAGTCCCAAGCAGGAGTGACTCGTGCTCTGAGGTGTGGCAGGACCTCCTAGGCAGCGCGGTACTGGGTGCACAGAGGCGCCTGTAGAGACCTGGGTGCTGTTTTGACTACTGCTATGTTTGCATTTGCCTTACAACTTCAGTGCTTTCTTTTAAAGGCAGTCAGCTAACACACTGATCTTTTTGAAGTCTCAGTGGATTCAAGTTAATTTGCAAAGCAGTGTTCAAAATGTGACCAGAAGAGTAATAGGGTGAGAGACTTAAATCCTAATATAGCTGCTAATCCTGGTTAATTCCTGTAAGCCTTGCAGACCTGTTCCACTTGCAGTGAGTTTGATATGTAGTGGTCTCCATAAGAGGCAGACAGCAAAAATGCCATGTTGGCCGGGGCCAGATCTGAACGAACCACACGGGGGGGTGGCCGGTTACTCTGGGGAGAGGTAACCGCTCCTAAGGAAGCAAATCTGGGAAGCACTTGGCTTTGAGGAGTGCTGCTCCGTGGTACCATCAAACTCACCATGGTAAGCAGAGCTTGTGCTTTGTGTGTCCGTGTCCCGTCTAGAGCTTGCGATGTGCTGTGTGAAATAGAAGACAAATCCCCCCAAACGAGCACAGAACGTGTAGCCAGTGCTTAGTTTGTGCCTTTGTGCTGTATGGTATAAAGTGTGGAAGATGGAGATGTGTGTAGAATTCCATCTCCATGTGAGGAAGAACTTCTTTACTATGAGGGTGCCTGAGCCCTGGCCCAGGCTGCCCAGGGAGGTTGTGGAGTCTCCTTCTCCGGAGGTCTTCAAAACCCGCCTGGACGCCACCCTGTGCCACATGCTCTAGGTGTGCCTGCTTGAGCAGGAAGGTTGGACTAGATGATCTCTAGAGGTCCCTTCCAAGCTTGAACATTCTGTGATTCTGCGAACGCAGCATAGCTGACATAGACATGCAGGACTTCCCCAAAAAGCCGCTGTTTCTGCGAGATGGTCTGTAGCTTTTCTGGGACAGCCTCCTGGTCGCTGTCTGCAGCCTGGAGGACGCTGCGGCGCGTGGCCCGGCAGGCAGCTCCTGCGGCCGCGTTTCCTGCGTTTGAGGCAAAGCGCAGCCTTTGTGCGCCTTAACTCCTTAAAGCCGGTCCTTGCCCTTATAAGGCCATCCCGCGGCCGCTTCCTGCGCCGCTCGGCTCCCCTCCTCCCGGCCGGGATGCTCTTCCCGCCGTGGCACCGCGGTAACGAGCCCCAGCTGTGGCCGCGCGCGGGCTGCATCGGCGCGCGCGCCGCTCGCTTCCTCCCGCGCCCGGGACAAGCGCCGCGGCGGTAACGCGCCGGCTCTCGTCCCGCAGAGCGCCGACAGCCTCCCGCCCCGCTTCCAACGCGGAGCCCTCAGCGCGCTCAAGAAGAGGTGGGAGAGCCCGGCGCCGGGCGCCCACGTTGCCAGGGCCCAAGTGAGGCCCGGGGTCGGCAGCCCCGGGGCGGCCGCTGGCCCCGCAGCCCCGCCGGGCCCGGAGCAGGCGCCGTGCGCGGGTGCCGAGGGCGAGAAGCCGAGACGCCGCTCACCGGAGCGGGGGAAGATGGAAAATTGCCCGCGAGAGGTGGGAAAGGCGGACGGCGGCGACGGCGCGGAGCCCGTGGGCAGGATCGAGAAGAGCAGCGTTCCCCTGAGCAAGCTGAAGATGATGTTCGAGAAGGGCGAAGCGGCCCCCGGCAAGGTAAGGAGCCGTCCCCCCGCGTCCCACGAGCGGCCGCAACCCCTGGGCGTTGGGAGGAGTCGCTCGAGGGAGCGCTCGGGGCTCCCGGCGCTGCCAGGGGCGGTTTATTCATTGCTCTGGATGAAAGTTAAGGCAGCTGCCGGTTGGAGCTGTGTGGGGTTGTGGGGGCTTGCGCTGGCTGCGGTGGCTCGCTGCAGACTTTAAATGGATTTGGTTTTGAAAGAGTGGATCAATTAAAGGTAAGGGAAAATCAGTATGGAATATATGTGTGTTCTTTTACAGCATGGTGGGATTGTCTGCATCTTGTCTGAAGACTGAAATTACTTACATAAATATGAATTGTGTAAAAATAAATAAATTTAAGGAATAGCAGCTTGAAGTAAGCTCTTCAGGCTCAGGCAGCTGCAGAGATGCCAGAGTCCCAGGGCTAAATATACATATTTAAAATCTTTAATATATCTATGCAGATGTAGGCATAAAAGCCCAAAGCAAAAACTCCATCTCTTTTTTGCTGTCCTCTCCGCTTTCTATCTTAACAAATGTTTCTTATCAACAAAAATCCTCCCAGGGAGGAGCAGGCGCAGATAGCGAGGCGCGCTCCTGCCTTCGCCAGTTCTGACTTGCAAATGCTCCGGGCCGCCTTCTCCCCGGCCGCTCGTGAAACCCGAGCCGCATGTGGACTGCAGACTCCGTGTCCCCGGGGAGAATTGCTTAACTAGAAAATGAGTTGCAGATGCCAGGGACTTGCAACATAGTCCCGAGGCCTAGATGCTGGTGGATTTTCCAGTTTTCTCATAGTTTCCTATGCTTCTGGCTTTGTCTTGCTGCGGGTGGTTTTCTCGCGGTATTGAGTAAAACGAGCAGATTTCCTACAGAAGGCATTTAAATAATGTGATGGTTGAGGGCTTCAGAGAAACAGCTTTATGTTAAACCAAGTTTGGGGTCCGAACGTAGCAATCGAAGCCATCTTTCCCAGCTCGCCTTTTTTATGCTCAGCCCTATGTAAGGCAGCCTGACCCCCGTTCAAAGGGCTCCCTGCGAGGGGGATGCCGGGAGCAGCTCCAGATCCCGCTGTGGGATCCATGAGCTGGGATTCCTCAGGAAAGCACCGTTTTGCAGATGGACCTCAAGTACCTTTATCTTAGCCTGGGGCATAAATTGTTCTGGGCTGACTGAATCAGGAATGGGAATTTCTGTCAAGCTTCGTCATTTGAACATGGTTGAAAACCAATAGTACAGAACTACTAAAACTACTCAGGATACTGCGTCAAACTCTGTTCTTCTCCCCAGCTTCATTTGGTTACTTTTGAAATTGGGATGAGAAAGATGAGAAAAAGCACCAAGTGTTCTAGAGCTTAGCTGTGTGTGAGGGGAGCCCTTCATGGTTAGAAAGCACTAGGGTAGTTTCTGGCCCTGGGAGTTTATCCGAGGGCTGGAAGGTGACGTCCTGCAGTCCATTCCAGCAAAAGTCATGGGGATGCGGGTCTTTCTCGGCGCCGTAGTGTAAATGTGGCAGAGGACAAGCTGGGCTGCTGCCTCCTGGCTCTCCCGTTCGTGCTCTGCCCGTTCTGAAGCTCCAGTTTGAGCGTGAGGAGGACTGCAGCTCTGAGCTGTGGTTTATTTCCCCGTTTGGGCTCTGTCACAGCGTTGCCCACACATTTGTGTAGGAGAAGTAGCCCCATGGCTGCAGCTTCAAGGCAGTAAAGGTGAAATGACCTGCCTGCTGCTGGGGGAGCATGTGGCAGAATCCAGATTAGAGCCTGGATTTCCTGACCTAGTCACGTACTCTAAGTAACGTTCAACAGAAACAAACCTGCTCGGATTTTCAGGGACATGAGCAAAACCCAAATATATTCATGTATTCATTCAGCTCTTACTCCATCATCTGCAATTTAGCAATTTAGATGCAAGGCAGATTTTTTTTTATTGCACCTTCGGAAGAAAATGCCTCTAAACGTATGAGCTGGAATCAAAGCAGGCATGTCAATTCAGATTGATTTAGTACCCATGCAAATCTGAATCCGAGGTCTTTATCGTTTTCAAAGAACGCTTCCTGTTAAATGACAATAAAAACTTGCACAGGGAAGCTTGGAAGAAAAGAAAAGCCAAGCTGATCTGCAAGCAATTTAAAGAAAGTCTCCAAATTGTTTTGTGCTTCTTTTTCCTTAAGGCAAAAACTGACTCTGGCTTGTGTAAACCTAAAGTGCTGGGTCACATTTGACACAGTTAGGATATAAGGAAGAATAGGTGTAACTTTAATTTGGTGTTTTGCCTAACAGCAGCTCTTTCTGCCTTAGGCAAAAACTTCTACTCTTGCCTCTTTTGTCTTAGACCCTTGGGGCTTTCCAGACCCGAGGAATGTTTTCTCCCACTTGCAGGTAGCAAAAGTTGCGCTACTGGAATAGTGACCTAGCTGGGAGTGCAGAGGGAGGTGGGTGGCAGGAGGGTAGAGTGGGAGTCATGGACCCCCCTCCCGCTCCTGTTCGCTGAGGTCAGTGGTGCTGAGATGAAGCAGTTGGGGTTTCCAAGTGGGCTAATACATAATTCTGATGTACTCACCTAAAGTCAGACTCTTTGAACATCAAACTATTGGGCTGCAAGAAGGTTCGATTTGTGGGCTCGAGGTGACATTGAAGTGGACACAGACTGGATAAAAATTGTCCAAGGAAAGCTTGCACCGACATAGGAATCTGCAAGTTCTTACAAGTGTGCAGACACTCCCAAACTGAGCCTATCAACACATTCAATGGAAGGAAAAGGCTTGTCATAGCTAAGCTCTTTTCCAGTAAGAAACATTACCAAAGGCTTAAACCACAGAAATAATATTTAAAAAAAAAAAAAAAAGGGGGGGGTTCAGCTGCATTTTCCTTTCCTGGTAAAGTTGCTGTTTTGTGTGCCGAAGCAGCCTGATTTTTCACAGTGATTATCTTACACTGCAGCTCTGTTAAAGTCAAACTTTGGAATTTCCTTCAGTTTGGTGACCAGCAAATAAGAAACTTGTTGGAAGCAGTGGGAGGAAAAAAATGTGTGGTTAAAGCAGTTGCCAAACCTGCCTTTTTTCCCGACTTTAGCCTCAATCTTAACTTCCAGTTGGCTCTGTGATTTAACTCTTTCTATGGAGAGGAGAAAGATCTGTCACCTTCTAGTATTTTATAGATTGACTTTAAACTGTGGAAAATACCCAAGCTTTATGAAGTCAAACTCTGTGCTTCATGAATATTTACTAAAGCTGTTGAAATTTGTTGAAATTTCTTTTCACGGACTCTTTTACTGAGCATTAAATTTTTGGGGAGTCGGTCTCAACAAAAGACTGTCAGATTCGATGGAACCAGCCAGAGCATCTGTCTGGTAGTGCTACAAGACACCCTGTGCAGCACTTCAGCCTTGCCAGTGATTATCCTGGATATCTGAGAATATTTATCTCTGGCACTGTTCTGCTTAAGCTTCAGCCTTATCAGACCTAATTAGGGAATTATTTGGTACTGAATGAATGAGCTATCCATGTCAAAATAAGTAACTCTAGAAAACGTAGTATTTGTTGTCTTTTGTGTTGTTGAAAATGAATGCACAGGTATTGTCAGCTCCCACTTCTAATCCTCTGATTTAAAATCTTCATAAACTGACCTTGCGTGTTACCTTACGAATAAACTGCAAATACGATCTTTGCATTTCCCTGGCTTTCCAGCACTCCGCCAGAAGCACCTCTGGACCTCTTCAAGAAAGTGTTTTCCAAGTGGCAGAGGGTTAGCTATTCTGTGATCAAACTTTATACTGGTTAAATAGGATGTCACTTGCTAGACTTGTTTAGTCCAGTAAAGCAGATTTGCTAGTGACACCTGTGCATCTTAACGGATTAAACGCAACAATCTCTGTTTGCCCAGGCAGCTGATAGGTGGGTTTGTCTCTGACAGGGCTCTTGGGACCAGAGGAAGACGGCACCAAGTGGCAGGAGGGTCTCTGAAAACAGCTACTCTTCAGAGGACTGCGAGATTGCCCAAGTAGACAAGAGCCACGGTACCTCAGGTCAGTAATCCTTGAGGGGGTCCTTCCTTCCTTCCTTCCTTCCTTCCTTCCTTCCTTCCTTCCTTCCTTCCTACCTACCTACCTACCTACCTACCTACCTACAATGGAAATAGCCTTATACCCTTCAGAATAGAAGGAAATGGAACCATTTTCCATCTGTAAGGTGCTTGAGAGCATCACATTTAATGAACTAAATCATGCTCTGACTGTTAAACTATTATCCCCTTAAGTGTAGGACACGCAGTCATGGGACATAATGGGCAAATTAAAGAACAGAACCCACTTTTCTCCCATGTCTTAATTCTAGGACAAAGATTTTTTTTTTCCTAATAGTCAAACTAATACAGAATCTAAATAGCAAAATTTCTTTCCTTACAAGAAGACATGACAACATGCCTTCCTTTTGTTGCTTTAATTCCTTTCCCTCCTCCTACCTCCTCCAGAAATGGGCGAATGCAGCAAGCCTTTTGACTTGAGGAAAATTACGTATTTTTCATAAATTTAAAGGCACTTTTCTAACAAGGCATTTATAGACTTCTGTATTTTCAGCCTATGGTAATATTATATCTTACTACTTAGTGGTACAGATTGTGTCCTTATTTGAGCAATACTGGAGAGACTAGCAAGAATTACTTATGCTCATTTATTGTCCCCAAGAGGGACCTTAACAATTTACATAATGCTTTAGTCATCCAAGGCCACTAGCTAGCGAAAGGTTCCCTTTTATCATCCTGTATTGAATGATAAAGCTGTTCCTGTGTGAGCTGTAGTAAGTTAGCAGAGCAGTAAAGGGAACTGTCTTTTTAAGGCTAATTGGCTAAGGTTTGGCAGCAAAAATGAAGGCTGGATGGCGAGCACAGGGGGCTGGGGGATCTGGATGTACAGAGTTCAGCTGGTAGGTAAGCTGCCAAATGTTTCTTTCCTCTTGAGATAAAAGCAGATGCCTCAAAACTGCGCTGCCAGGATAAGCGAGCTAATCTGAATTATTTCATAATGTGTTTGTTCTTGAAATCCTCAGCTGTAGTATGTCATGTGAGAGATTTAATTTTACAGAGAGGCTGGAAGTGGCAGGTGAGACTTCCTCTCTTGCTTCCTATAGCTTTCCAAAAAGACACTGAAAACTATTCCACTCCAGAAGTGAAGTGTATTGCCATTTAGCTGCTAGAGTAGCTGCTTTCATTTAACTGTAACAGCACGAGAGTCTTCAAGGTTTGAACCATTCGCCCTTGTTGCTTCTGAGGCTGCTGGCTGGCCTGGTGAATGTGCTGCTTCTGAAACTAGCTGGATTAAATGCAAGATTCAGCCTAAGCCCTTGCCTCGAGTACCTGAAATAGCTCTGGTCCTGGTGGTGCTGAAGGGATGGGATTTGTAACCTTCTATTGGTGTTTCATGCAAGTTACGCTTTACCTCTGTCATTCTTTTTCCAGGGCATCTAGTAGAGAGCAGTGCAGTGCTCAGCTCGGAGAAGGCAGAGAGCAAGAAAAGCCTGGACATGCCTCGCCTGACAGAAACGTCCATAAAGGACAGGCTGGCCAAGTACCAGGCGGCTGTGTCCAAGCAGGGCAGTGCCACCAACCTGCCGGTAAGTCTGCTGTTCTGGGGCTTGTGTAGATGGGAATTCTTTTTTCTTAATCTGAGGCTGAAAAGAAGGTCTTAGGAAAACCAGGCTTTTTGAAGATAATGTCATCTTGTTTTGAAGAGATTTTTTTTTTTTTTTTTTTTTTTTTTTTTTTTTACTCAGGAGAGTAGTTGCTAATCAAGAGCTTTCTCTACAGGCTGCGGGAAGAAATAAGTATTTGCATCTTCCTGAAATAATCTTGAAAGCTTTCCAAGAAACTAATTGCTGGCACCCTGACTGAGGTCCTTCTAAAACATAGCTGACATTCTTTTCCTGTGTGCCTATAGCTCTCTGCATACTTTAAAAATCTCAATTCAGAATTTGTAAATTAGCTGTACACTAGGGGAAAGTGAAGCACAGCAAGATGGAGCCGCTTCCCCTGTGTACAATGCCCGGAGCCTCTGCTGCAGCCTTGGCTTCTCTAGCCAGTTTTCCTCCCTTTTGTTACCACCTCCCTTCAAGTCTTCTCATCCATTACATGAATCCAGTTGTTCTGTTGCAGTGAATTAACCTGTGCCAATTTTGCAGCTATTTAAGCAGGAAATGAGCAATTAATGAATCACGGTAACCACTGCAGCTGAAGGGACTGCAAGAATCTAGGCTTTTGTCAAAAAGCACACTGCAGTTGCTGGAACTGTCTGAAGATTTTGTTTAATAATGGGAAATTTTAAGTCTCTTTCTAATCTTTTTAAATTGGAAAATTTGCACTTGCAGTAAAAGCCAAAAATGTTGGTTCTAAGCTTTAGAAAAGTATAAGCTTCTTGGCTATCTTTATACAGATGCAAAAAAATTTACATGCAACAGGAACAACTTCTATTTCCCATTTCCCACCTGTATTTGGCTGGATTGCCTTTTGCCTTTTATGGAAAGATCTGAAGCTAATTCCATACATTATGCCCTAATGGCAAGAGATTTGCCATAGGCATCTCTTGACTCTTGTTCATGAAGCTCAAGCACTGTCAGCTTTGGATCAGCCCAGGCTGATGCTTTTATGAGGTTCCCTTTGGCAGAATCTCTTTTGATTTTCCTGGTGTGTTGCTAAGGGCAGTAGGCTGAATGGAAGCAAAGAAGTGCAGCTGAAGCCAGAGCTTGCAGCACTTCTGTGCTCCACCAGGAGCCATAACTCCTGTTGTGGACCCCTGTCCACCGAACTGTGGGCCTTTCGATAACTTTATTTGATATTTGTATCTCCTTCCTCTTAGTGTGTGTCACGTAATCTCTTCTGCAAACAACTATTTTGAGGGCATTGTGGTTGATTCTGGGCCAGATTAAATGGATAGACTTTTTTTTAAATCTGTTTATAATAGGTGGTTAGAGCATGGGTGAGACGCAGTCCTTTTATAGCATTGCAAATGATACAAGAAATCCAGCGAGCTGCCGCTGGCGTTTGGCTGTCTCTTTTCCATGCTACAGAGAAGATGCCTCGTGAAAGGCACGAGTCTTTCACTGCCATGGGATTCAAAATAATTGGAGAAAGAAGCATGAGGTTTCACTGGATGATTTTTAGATGTCTGAAAGAGTCTTTTGAGAAAATGTTAAGTCAGTTTGTCAAGAACAAAATCTTAATAGATAACTGATTTAGGTTTCTTTTTTTTTAATTGGTGTTGAAGCAAAAGTAGAACTTGCTTTTATGTTGAATTGTATTTAACAGTTACTGTGCTCTACACAGTGTTTGTGCTGAAATACTGGTAGTTTCAAATGAAAGGTTGCCAGTTTTGGAAAGAAAAGATGTGGAGTAAGAAGGGAGAGGAAAAAAGGCATTACATCCATAGAATAGAGCAAAATTTTAGTCTTATCTTTCTTCCTCATTATCACTTAATAAAGTATGTATAGCTTTTTATGGCTTTCCCTTTAGTTATGATGCTATTTGCCAGGAAAACAATTTTTGAAAGTCTTAAGAGAAGTGGAAAGCAAGTACTTTCCTAGGGGAAAAGAACCTGTCAACTTTCAAGTGCTTTATTCTATAGAATGAGATTCAAGCCAGTGAAAGTGAACTCAAGAATTACAAATCTGAGCAGGAGGAGAGTATGGCAACAAGTCTTGAGGACTCCATTTCCTGTCAGGATGGGGAGAAGGTAAGATGCTCGTACTGGTGGAGATGAAGGACTTCACTCGAAGCAGAACTAGTTGGAGAGGCAGAGCTAAAAAAAAAACATTTTTTTTTAGAGTTCCCTGTCTTCTCAGTGATAACATCCCTCTAGTGTGGCAGAATCCTTGACTATCAGGCTGATGTGTTGTTTAATGGCTTCAGTAGCTGATTAGAACCAAAGCCTTTGAAGGTGGCTGTTTGGGTTTTTTTTGCTTGCTTGCTTGCTTTTGTTGTTTTTCTTTTAATCTCTGCCATTAATACTTGATGACTTTGAGAAAGTCACCTAAACTTTTTTGTCAAATTCCCTACTTCTACGATGGTGATTCAGAGTCGGTAGTTGATTGATGTTTAAAAAATATACCTATGAAAAGCTTTGTGTGACACAAGTAAAGGAAGTGGGTCACTTTCTCCTCCATTTAGTGACAAAATTTTGATTAACGTAACTGAGAGTGCCAGTTTGGGTTTGTTCCTGGTTTTGAGTTTCAGCTGTAAATGAGACTAAATTACTCTGTGAATACAGGGATATTAAAGCATGCTCAGACATTTGTATACTAAATTGGGGTTAGCGGAAAGGATAAAAGTAGCTGAATAATAATTGGGGTACTGTGTATTCCAGCCATTCTGAACACGTGGCAGTCTAATGCCAGGAGGCTTTTAGAGCTTTCCAGCCTTCCTTGGGCAGAGGGCCAAATTGGGGCTTTCAGCTGTTCCTCACTGACAGCTGAGCAGATTCATGTTTAATTGGTAGAGGCTGCTTTTTGCTGAAAGGTGAGTTAATTAAAAGAACACCTGTTAAATAAGAATGGTTCCCTGTTGTTGAATGGCACATTTGACAATTACTGCTGAATACAGGAAATTTTATTCAACTGACTTTATTGAAATTCTTACTGTGTTGCATCCTGTTGGGGGGTCCAAGCATGGTAAAGAACCTGAACAGAACTCTATTTGAGAGTCATAGTTGTCATTTTTAAAAATAGAGAATAAACTTTGATATTAGGCCTAATTAAATCTATTAGCAGTAAAGGAAAGAAATGGGAATCTTTGGCAAAAAAATAAAATAAATAAATAAAAGAAACAAACTTGCTAGCCTTTTCTGTCACTTCCACACTAACTCATGAAAGATTTGGTAGCCAGGCACTTGTAACTCTTGCAGACACGGAGCATGCTGATGCATTCCCAATAAGCTAGTGATAAAACTGTTCTTTGCAGTAGAACAAAATATGTTATTTTATATGTCTTGCTTCCTTGTTACTGCATTAATTTGAAAATTTTGGTTGTTTACACTGAACCTTTCAATCATTGAAGTGAATTGGTGACATTCTGTGGCTTGTCTTGTTACAGCACTTTAGTTTCTCGGTGACACTGCTTCTAGCTGTATTTAATAGCAATAAGGCTGTGTTTAAGAAATCTACATCAAGAGCTTTACCTGTAGCACACTTAGTATCTGCAGCTGGTTTAGACCCGACTTAAAGGGTGTGCCGGTGTCTGGGAACACAGAAATGTGATGTTTGTATGATCACTATAACGGATGCTGTGAATTCTGCAAGAGGTGTGAAGCTGGGAGGACGTCTGCTTGTGGCAGGGACTGAACGTTCTTGGCAGTCACCTGGACTCTGCCTTCTGCCTCCAGAACCACAAGCAGGCTGCTGTGCACCTCAGCATGGCCAGTCTCTTCGTCTTTAAGTGCCCAAATCCATCAAATTATCTGTTGTGTTACTCGGGCCATGATTATTCAGACTTGTGAAGATCAAAGGTGCTCATTGCATAGTATTTTTTTTTTTTTTTTTTGCAGGCTTCTGGAGGGGAGAACAGCCTGCATTTCCACTCGTGTCTTTCTGAGGATGGCAACAGTGAGTATTTGTTCTCCTGTCTCAGTAACAGTAGACTGCGTGGCTGAGGAAATTATTAAACTCTGCCCTTTGCGCATATGATGCTTGAGGACCCTCTTGCCTGATGATGAATTTGACACAGCAAAACTGCCACCTTCTAAAAATCAGTCCAGTGCCATACTCCAACTTGATAATCATTTCTGACATCTTTTGAAAACAGTTTGTAATCATAATTCTAACTTTTTATTTGCTCTGACTTAACATATTTAATGTAGTTTCCTCTCCATTTGGGCTTAAACTAGTGGCTATAGCAAACACTGTATCAGTCAACGGTCTGACAGATAGTGTTGCTGTTCAGGCTTACCAGAATAAGATCTGCATGGTTTTCAAATTGCTGCAGTTATTCTTTTCTTCCTGCTCTTCTCCTTTAGTTGGACTCAACTCAGAAATTGAGACGGAGGTTCAGAAACCTGTGAACACTAAACAGCAAAACTTTGGTTCCAAACCACTTGGCCAGGCGGATGCATCTCTGCCAAAGGCAATGAAGGTAAAAGCAGCCGTTTATTCTTAAGCATTAGCAATGGTTAAAATCATCTTTCTTTGCTGTTGCTGAAAAGCCTGTATACAACTACTCAATGTGCTCACCAGAAATCTAGCAGTGACTGTTTCAGTACCTGATCAGTCTTCATCAGACTGTGTTCATGAGGGAACTTAAATTCAGAACGGAAAAATATCTCAAAACTGTCAGTTTTCCTTCAAGGTTAAAGTTTGAGGAGCCTGACGAGAGTTGCCCTGCCTTTTAGAACAGCATGTCCCTGAGGTAGCGACAAGCTCTTTTGTCTGCAGTATTGGGAAAAGGGGTGGAGCAGGGAAGTCGGGATGCGGATCCTATCAGGGCTCGACCGGGCCTCCAGTCAAGTTCCTCTAGAATGTTCCTAGAGATGGGCACAGAGGGTCCTGAACTTCAGCACTCTCAGCAGCCAGGACCTGGCTCTCCAGCCGCCCTCTTCCCCAAACAACTGCAATTGGTAGGAACCAGTGAGGGTAATTTAGCAGGGGACTCTTCAAAATTTGAGTTTAGCATTTTGAATAGCAAGTCTTTTTTCTTTAGCAGGAGCTCTAAAGCATAAAGCAGGTAGAGAACGTCTTGGATAGGAATGTATTGCTAATCTTATTAAGCACACACACTGCAGTGCTGAGTATTTTGATCGTGCTGTACTTGCTCGTCACGTGTGCCGTCTGGAGTTAGGATGCCTGTTCCCTGTGCTGCCACAGACTTCCTGGCTCGCTCTTGAGGAAACAACTGTGCTTTTGTTGTTTCCCCATCTTTGAAAGGAACCGCACTGCCCTCGCCAAGACGAGCGAGATGTGGCTTCCTAGTGTTCTGGAGTGTAAATGCCACTATGTGAAATTAGAGCTACCTGTAGTTTTTCTATTATTTCAGTCGTTTAAAGCATACAAGGTACGCAAGCTATGTGGTTTAGTCCCTTGTAAGATCTGATTATAGTATTAGAACCACTTTAGTGCTCTGCCTTGTTACTGCTTTTGATGCTGCACTGCTCAGACAGAAACCTAGATGCTGTTTTATTCACGCAAGATTCCTATTTGTCTCTTCCAGCTTCTGTTTCCTGTTCTTGGTTCCTACTCTCTACTCCTGCCTTCTGCTTCCCTCCTAATGCAAGCTCAACTCCCAGCTTTCTCTCAAGTTGTCTGTATTAACTGGGCCTCACCTTCCTCCTGTAGCTCCTATTTGTAGTAGGCCTGGAAAGGAATTTCTTTCTCTTCACACCCCAAAACACCTCTCCATCAGACACAGGGCTCATTGTTATACAAGTAAGTTCCTCCTCTCAGATAGGGACATGCATTGTTGAAGCACATGCCAGCACAATAATGTATTCTTGCAAAACTCAGCTCCCACAAAAAGTCATGTTTCTGAGCAAATTGCTACCCCCTTGCTCTCTGTGGCAAGTGTGGATGCTTAGATTTTTGTTTGTATCAGTGAATTGTTTGTGATTGAAGTGAATCAGTGAAGTGTTTGAGATTGCATATAGCAACTTGGCGTTGAGAATTTGTATTCAGTTCTGGTAACACCCAGAGGGCGTTTATTTTATTAGTTTGCTTTCCAAAAGGACCTCTGAACGCTGAGATGGCAAGCTTTTGTTGGTCAAGCTGTCATTATCACTTGAACTTTATTGTATCTTCAAACAAAGCCTTAAATTAAAAGATATAGAAACCTGTTAAACTGGAATTAAATTTGCAGCAAACTTCATGGTTGTGACAAACTGACTTCAGCTGGCTCAATCTTCAGCAATCAGTCCCTCACATACTGTAACTTTCATTGCCTGACCATTGTTTCTAGTGTTTGTTATAAATAAATTGTTGTAGTTATTTGTCCTCCTGTGACCTTCCTGTTTTTTTTTCTTTAACCATCATATTCTTCCTTAAAGCTTTTTAGTAGGCTTGTAGCAGGTAATTCTTTGTCCAGAAATAAATAAGCAAGTTGCAATATCAATGTGTCTAGCTACAATATCAATGTGTCTCTGCACATCCATGGATATGGAGCCTGGCACTCTTAACCCACTGCTACAGTGATTGCAATCAGTGTGCAGTCCAAAATCACCCATTTTCACCTTCCTGTTATTAAGTTTTATTTTTATAGGAAAGTGCCTTTCCTTCTGGCCAACCTTAATAGTTTCCAAGAAGTGAACAGCATCAAGTGACCTTTTTTTAATGGACAGAGTACTTGCTTCCTTGTTGCTGTCTGAACACAAAACCTGAAACTATTCCCATGCAGCCCAGAAGTGACACTTGACTCCTTAGCATTTAAGTTTACTCTTACACTAAACTCTCAGCAAATTGTCTTCATGAGTATATAAACAACTCTAGCTCCTTAATGTCAAAACCCTGCTAACATTAAGTCTGGAGTAAATTTGTCCTAAAACCTGACTATAGTTTCTTTGCTATTGGAATTGCTTACAAATGAAGTCACAAATGTTTCCTGCTGCCTCCATCTGTGCTGAGGTGATTTCCTCCTCTTTAGGGGAGCATTTAGTGAAATCGGTTTGTTTCAAACTCTTGAGCAGCCTGTTCCACTCCTATTCTTCCCAAGACAATGCTGTGAGCTGCTGTAGTCTTTTCTTTGCTTGTTGCCTCCCAGCACTCTCTATACCATAACTAGCAGTTTAAAGTGAAATGTCGCAAATTTTCTGAGCACTCAAGAAGCTCAGTTTGAACCCAAGTGAAATATCATAAGAGTTGATTCATTTTCCAGTCAACCAGCTTTCTCTTCCCTTAGAAGTTTCAGTTGCCAGCGAAGGAAATCTGTGTCGGGTGCCAGAAGACTGTGTACCCAATGGAGAGGCTGTTTGCCAACCAGCAGGTGTTTCACATCAGCTGCTTCCGCTGTTCCTATTGCAACAGTAAACTCAGGTAAACACAGTGCTGCATTTGGCGGCCTCTTGGCAAGTTTGGTTATCCTTTTCCCAGAAGTTGAATAAGATGCTGTTCAGGCTTGGCAAAGGCAACATGAATCCTGCAGAGTGAACAGGGGCAAAGGAATGGTTTTAGAATCCTGGTTCTGCCACTAGCCTTTGCAGCTGGTGCAGTTTATTTTAAAATCTTAATGGCATTTGGTGTGTCTGTGTGTGTGTCGGCGGGGAATATAATTGTAGATAACTCCTGAAATTTGAAAAGACAACCATAACTGGTCATGGAAGCTGGGGACACTGTCAAGTTTGTCTTTTTTAAATGTGAATGTGCGCCCTGCTTGCTGGCTGAGATAGCAGTATTAACATTTGATTTAATATCTTTCTGACCAGTCTTGGGACATATGCATCTCTGCGTGGCAACATTTATTGCAAGCCTCACTTCAATCAGCTCTTCAAAGCTAAAGGTAACTATGACGAAGGCTTTGGACACAAACAGCATAAGGAATTGTGGGGAAGCAAAACTGAAGGTGAAGAATCCTTGGAGAAAACCGCCAATGCTGGAAATGCAGCAGAAAGTCCTCCAAGTCCCGGGGTAGAGGATGCCCCAATTGCAAAAGTGGGAGTTCTGGCAGCAAGCATGGAAGCCAAAGCTTCAGCTTTGCCTGAGAGAGAAGAGAGACCGGCAGAAACGAAGAAGCTCAGGATTGCCTGGCCGCCTCCTTCTGACCAAAGTATTCAAGGAAGTGCCTTAGATGAAGGCATCAAAGTGTTAAAGCCCAAATGGCCCCCAGAAGAAGACGTTTCTAAGCCAGATGTGCAGGATGATGTGGACCTGGATCTCAAAAAGTTACGGAGATCTTCCTCACTGAAGGAGAGAAGTCGGCCCTTCACAGTAGCGGCCTCATTTAGAACAATGTCTGTTAAAGGCCATAAAACAGAGAATTTATCTCCTCCTCCTAAGTCAGAGAGAGACAGCTTGAGAAGAGGCGAGGAAATGGAGAGAGAGGTCATGACAGGCAAAAAGCAGAAAGAAGAGAAGGTTGAGAATAGGAACACGCAGAATGCTGAAAAGAAAAACATAGAGGAAGAGCAGGAATTGTTGGATAACAAAGCAGTAGAGCATAACCCAGTAGAAAATGGCCAGGTGAGTGTAGAAACAGATGAGGAAGAACATCAAGAACATGCTGTGGAAGAGCAGCAAACACTAAGTGAAGAATTTCTTGAGCCAAGTTCTCCTAAACATTCCAGCTTAGCCAACCTTAAGATTGCTGACGAATCTTCTCCTGACCAGAATCGTAAGTCACAAGATGTTGGTTTCTGGGAGGGTGAAGATATGGAAGATCTCTCTGTGGAAGAACAGATCAAAAGGAATCGTTACTATGAGGAAGATGATGAAGAATGAATTGGCCTTTTACTAGAAGACTTGCTGCACGGTGCTGGGCCTTTTAAATCGGTATTTTTAGCTTTAATAAGCAGCTGTCCTCTGTGAAAGTGATGCTGTACTGCACATCAACGTGTAAGGGAATCATTCATATGTGCATATTACCTTGAACACAAAAATACTGTGGAAGCCTGTGAAGAGCATATCAAGGTGCATGGAAATAAGGGCCTGTTGCTGTTGTATTCAACAGGTATTCTCTGTGTACTGCATGAGAACAGAATTGTCTTATCCCCTTTGAGCTTAGCACTAACAACTGGCAGAATTTTACTGTGCTCATAAAGGTGGTATGAAACAGGCTCTCTGTAATACGCAACTTTTACCACTACAATGCTACTGCAGTGCTTAGGGACCAATTTCAAAGGGACTTTCTGGCCTGCTTTAAAAATGGTAACTGAATGCACTTTAATACATGTAAAGGGCACAGCTGGGATATTTTTTCATAATGAAAACCCTACTTACGTTTGTGCTTAGAATCCAACAACTAAAGCATCTTAAACTGAGCACAACGTATCTTCTTTTTAATCTCAAAACTGCCTATGATCAGTGGAAGACTTTCTACTCTTCTCTGTACAACTGGAATGGTATGCCAATTGCTGGAATATATGTATTTTAGTGCTTACCCAGAAGCTATGTTGACAGGACTCTCTGAAGACAAATCAGTACTTTTGGAGGAGCCTGCAGGGCATTATTTCTGAATTTCATATGCATTTAAGTGTTTCTTCTTTCTTAGTAGATTTCATCCTTGATTCATTTAAAACTGCAGATAATTTTTAAGGCCTTTTGACAATTATGAAATCCTATTTGCACCAAGCTGCCAGAAATTTTTTCCTTGTGGCTGTGAAATAGCAAAATATTTGGGATAAAACCATATGAAAAGTGAAACTCTGATCCCCAGTATGGGAGCTTAGTACATTCGACTTGTACTACATTTATTTTTTTGAATAATGGAATATGAACAGTGCAAGGAAGATGTACTTTTATACTAGCTCTTATTTGTACTGTCTTATGAGAATTAGCTCTAACTATATTTGAGGTGTAAAATATTCTGCTTTCTTAACAATCCTGCTAAGTATGAAATCTTCAATAAAATTCTGTCATTTACATTGTTTTGAATCTGAAGACTGGTTCATACTCATTTCATAAACAGCATTGTAAAAAGACCTTGAGAAAAAGCTGGGTGGGATACAAGTTTTTACTCAAACCTGCTGCCAAGAACAGTAATTTCTTGATGCCACTAGGTGACACTGTGTGTCCACATTCCTGCTTTACTGTCTAATCCCAGACCATGCTCTCATATGCTGCCTGAAATACTGATTAGAGCAAGAGAAGTAAAAGAAATAAGGATATGCAGCTAGGTTACACTTTCTTTGCTGGCTTCATCTGTTTCTGGGGTATAGTAGCTGCAGTTATTAAGGCTTTTTTTGTTGTTGTTGTTCCTCTTTTTTTTTTTTTTTTTTTTTTTTTTTTTTTTTTTTTTTTTTTTTTTTTTTTTTTTTTTTTTCCTCCCCATCCTAAAGGCTGCTCTGTATGGCAATTGTTTTCACTGAAGCCTGAGGTGGTTTTGGATGGGTTACCTTGCATTTCCTCTGGGTCTCATGTGTATCAGCAGTTGTGCAGCCTGAGGCATAACATGTTCCTGACTCCTGACGGGCAGCACTGAACTAAGTATAGCTAAAAAAGGAAGAACAGTTTTCCTATGAGACCAGTTTAGCCTTGGGTATCCCTAAAAATGATTCAACTGGATTCATGGGACATACCTACTACTTTTTTTCTTGAAATTGTAGTTCCATTTTACAAGGCATACCCACTTACCTGACTCTAAAGCAATAGTGGCTGCAGCTGCTAGAAACACTGATGTTATACATCATTAATTCTGTTTAAATCTGAGACATCTCCAAGTCCCTGAGGA
The DNA here is from genome assembly GCA_013398315.1 of Nothoprocta pentlandii. Classification (NCBI taxonomy): domain Eukaryota; kingdom Metazoa; phylum Chordata; class Aves; order Tinamiformes; family Tinamidae; genus Nothoprocta; species Nothoprocta pentlandii. The sequence continues at coordinate 185,658 of VZSG01000982.1, forward strand.
ACAGGGATCCTCGCTGCTCACTTAGCCTGACCCTAGCTGAACTTCAAGAAGAAATTTCCACTGCTGGATACTTTATTGAAGTCATTCCATTAAAAAGTAAAAATAAAAAAAAAAAACAAAAGAACCAGTCTGTTCTTGACTCTATTAGTTATCATAGTATTTGAGTGCTTAATGGGCCATTTAATTTGCTCTCGCCTGGACAGAAGCCAAAGTGCAATTTTATCGAAGATGGATCATTTGCTACAGTCTACAAGGAAGTTGCTGTTGACCACCTTTACACTGTTTGAGAACCTAATTAAAATGTTTACACAGGGCTACGTTTTGTTACTTGGTAACCTGTATCCCCTGCCTGTTAGGCTAGAACATAATAAATACGTTTCCTGTCTATACAGACTGTAATACAGACGTATCGTTTCTTTTAAAACCTATTCAGACCAGTTTAAGCCTTGCCACAGCAGCGTTTATTGCCGCCTCAGACTGAGGGCGGCTGCCTCCCCCCGTACTCACTTTGGCTCGGCGCCTGCCGCAGCCAAGCCCTTCCTGGGCGACAGAACCGGGTTCCTCGCGGAAACGCGCGCTTCGAGGGGGGCTTTTCGAGCGGAAAAGCCGTTTTCCGCTCCTGTGGCCGCAGTCGCGCGCCGCGGGGCCGCTCTCGCCTCAGGGGGCGCTCAGCGGTCGCCACGGGGTCTCCACGGGGCGCGCCCAGGGGCAGCCGCGCGCCCTCGACAACGCGCATGCTCCGAGCTAACGGTCCGCGGTTCAGCGGGCGAAGCGATGCCCCGCCCCCTCATAGTGTGACCCCGCCCGTATCCGAGCAACCACGCCCACCTCCGGTTGACCACGCCCTCTCGCGCGTGGCCCCGCCCCGCGGCGCGGCGCATGCGCGCTGGCTGCAGCGCCGCCCCGTTGTGGCTGCGGTGGCAGCCTGAGCAGCGGCCGCCGGGCGGGGAAGGGGGGGGCGGAGGGAGGCGGCGGCGGAAGATGGCGGCGGCCGCGGCGGCGCTGCTGCGGGCCTGGTTCTGGAACGAGCGGTTCTGGCTGCCGCACAACGTGACGTGGGCCGACCTGGCCGGCGAGCCGGGCGGCGGGCTGCAGTACCCGCGCGCCGGCCACGTCCTCTCCGCCTTCCCGCTGGCGCTC
>VZSG01000982.1:186944-202477 GCA_013398315.1 Nothoprocta pentlandii
CGGGCGGCCCGAGGCCTCGGCGCCGAGCCCGAGCCGCGCTCGCTGCCCGCCGCTTCCCCGGCGGGTTTTTAGCGCTGCTGCCACCCGTATAAAAACCCGTGTGGTAAAAAAGATCCGTGTGGTGAAGAAGATGCGTGTGCTGCTTTCCCGGTGGTGGAAAACCTCCTGGGGCTGCCAGGGCGCCCGCTCTGCCGCCCTCGCGCCGCTCCCCGTGGCCTCCTGGCTGAGGTGCGGGCCCGGCCCGCGCCCTGGCCCTTCCTAAACCCGCTCCGTGCCCCGGCGCCTCGGGAGGGTTGAGGCACGTGCGGGCGACGCTCTGGAACAGGCGGTTCGCCCGGGCACCGCCACCGCACGCCGCGATGCCTCGCCTGCGGCGGCGCGGCATCCTCTCGGCTACGGGTATCGCGGGCCGTGGCGCGGCTCCCAGTTAACAAGGCTGCTTATTTGGGAAGACCGTTAGGTGAAGCAGGCCGAAAACGCCTTGGGTTCCCGTTTAACTGGTTCATTAGCGGCTTATCTGATTTTAGAAAGGGCCAAAATATTTCCAAGCGTGAAAGGGCCTGTAGGACTAAACTGAGCGGGAATTCAGTCAGTTTTTATTTTGCATCTTTTCTGTAAGGAGCGCTTTTTTTCGTGAGCTTTCAGGTCTTAGACAAGAAGAGGAGAGCAGGGCAGAGTAAGACAGGAGTCCTGTGGAGCCAAACGTGAAGCAGGTAAGCAGAACAGGCTAGAAATTTGAAAGCGTGCCCTGGAAAAAAATAAATAAAATGTTTCTCTGCTCAAACTAATGCAAAGGACTGAGGAACACAGAGATACGTGGCAGTGCCAAATGCCATCCTAGTGTGGAGTGGTCTGGACCGACTGTCTGTGCTTCCTTGCAGACCAGGGAAGGAAGCTGTGAGGTGGGATATCCCCCCTTAGAGGGATGCTGCAGGGATCAGGATGGAAGGTCCCGGCTTCCCTCAGACCTCATATGGTCGGCTATGTTATTGGGAAGAAGTGCACGAGGGTCTCTTGTCTGCAGAGCACGAGACATTGGTGCAGTGCATTCTGATGAGACAGTCCTCCTGGTAGCACTTACTTTGTCCTCATAATGTCCATGCTACATTCCCTGCCTTGGGAACGTGGTAACTTAGGAGTCAAACAAAAAGTTAAGTCTTCTTCCTTCAAAGTGAAACCTCAAGACTGAGGCCTGGTTGCTGAGAGGGCTGTTTCCTTTCCTTCATGTGCGTCTCTGCTACAAGGTGGTTGTACCCTGAAGTAAAAGCAAATTGCAAGAACACGACCTAGGCAAACTGTAGGGTGCTTTAAAGCCCATACTGCTTTTAAGAAATGCTTTCCTCTTTCCTTCTGACCTTTTGAACATGTCATAAAACATCATATTTGTCTAATAAAATGCCATTGTGCTCATACCCTGGTACAAGCCTTGGGGATCACAAAGTCAAATTGCTTCCTTGACACACAATTGGCAGTGGGACTTGATGACTCAGAGCTTGAATTATATAGTTTTGTAGCTCTTTTGTTTTAGCTTTTCTTTCTTAATTTCTCCCTTTCCTGCTCTCATTTTCAGTAAGTCTTCAGTGTGTGGAAGTGCTTTTTCCCTCTTGTTGAGTAACTTGTTAAATTAGTCCACATTTCTGTTAATGAATGCTATTTTACATTAGCCCGTGCGTCGAGATGTTGGTAAAATCTTCCTTGCATTGATTGTGTATGGGGAATAGCATGTGAGGACTGTGGAGATGAGGCAAGACATGTAGGGAAAGATAAGGGCCTGACGCACAGCCACAGGAGGGGATTTTTGTGCAGATAAGAGGATGGGCTTCTGCCTCCAGCTGTGTCCGTTTTCATCTCCTCTCAGCTATCCTGGAGGCTATTTCCCCGCTATGCATCTTACACACAGAAATTCCCAGGTATCTGGGAAAACCTGGAGCTGGTTACTCATATGACTTGCTTGTGATTGCACTGGAATGCCTCTCCAGTGATAGATGCTCCCTGGTATGAGCTGCAGCTTGTGCTGGCTGTGGCAGAAAGGCAGTTCTGGCTGTTAGTTCTCCAGGTCCGCCTGGGAAGTCGGTGCCAGTTGTGGAGCGAGCTGCTCTGTTCTTAGCATGGTGAAAGTGAAAGGTTGTGCGGAGATGGGCTCTGTCTCTGAGTGCAGCTAGCCCCAGGATGTGCAGACTTTATAAATTTTACTGTTTAGGGGGTTGTTCTTCCTTTCCAGAGCTCTAGTAGGAAGTTGCTAGAGAAGACTGAAGGTTCCATTAAGAAGGATTTTGAAGTTAGGTTTGTGAAGTAGATACTTGCTGTAGCAAGCGATACCTATGCACTTATAAAACGGTGTCACTCACAGAATTAGTCTATCTCAGTAACCAGCATGAGAACGCTAGTGTAAGGTAGGTGTAAGTTCAGCCAGTGAGCAGATCCTTGTTCAGAAAATAACAATATAAGCGTGTAAGTGCAGATAATTCCTTGCTGGAAGGGTGCGGCAGAAACTTGACCTTGGGAATAATTGATGCAGTTGAAAGATTTTATGGAGTCATAAAATAATTCAGGTTGCAGGGCACCTCAGGAGGTCACATCCACCTGCCTTCTCAAAGCAGGGCAAACCCTTTGGTTAAATGGAGTTGCTCGTGGCCTTGTTCTGTTGTTCTGAATGTCTGCAAGGACGGAAATTCTTCAGCCTCTGGGCAACCTTTTTTCAGGGCTTAACTCCGGCTGCTCTGCAGATTTTTTCCTCCATGGCCAGGGGTTGTAGGGGAGCGTGGGGTGTTGGCGAGCTGGATGAAACCCCCGTTCGCAGCTGCGCAGGAAGCCCTGGCGCAACTCGTTGCACTTGCAGTCCCGCTGCAAGAGGCCATTGCTAGAGCGGGAGAGGCTGCGTTGCACTCCTTGCTTATACTTCCCTAAAAGTAATGAAATCCATCCTTGCCATCTTTTTTTCCTTCCCGTTTTATGGCTGGGACAACCACCACCGTTGCGGCTTTGTTTATTTGCATACGTTGGTGTTAGCCTGCTGCTGTGCACCTAGAAATATATGTGGGGTTTTATTGTTTTGCTCTTTGGTCGCCTGCATGCTTGATTGAGTAACTCAAGAGCTGCGGAGTGTCTGTAACCTGGGGCTCACTCTTGCTCTTTCTTTTCTTTCTTTGTCCCTTGTGATTTCTCTGAACAATCTTCTTTGTGCTGCATCAAGCTCTGAATTCTACAATTTTCTATAGATCAGTAGGAGTTTAATAATTGATTCTTCTTTATGCCTACTCAGAAAAAAGGATCTCTTGAATAAGAAATTAATTAAAGGGGCGTGTTTGTAAATTTTCAGGCATTCTTTCTTATGTGAAGAAAATGATGGAAACTTTCAGCCCTCTCTGAATTATTGTTCTGATAAGACTCCAAGCAGTGTGACCCACACATTGAAATAAAAATATTTGACATCCTGTGACTGCATGCGCATACTTGGTTGTTGTTGCAGCGGTGTATCCTGTAGGGAAGAAGGTTATAGAGTAGACTTTTATGAGGGTCTGGCTAAGTGTTTTTTTAATATCTTAGCACAATTGCTGGCTGGTGGTCTGGGCCTCAGAGGAAGCACTAAGCCTTTTGAGCAAAGAAGAGTCAAATTAAAAGGAAATCATGTTTTCCTTTTACTTTTTTATTTATTTATTTTTATTTCTTTATTTTTTCCTTCATCCCCCACCTCCCCGCCAGGGTTGTGGAAGTGAACAGTGCCTGTGAAAAACCTGAAGGACAGTCCAACTGAGGGTTATAAAGTCACGGGGTCTATTACTTGTCTAACAAGTTCTTTGTGCCCAAATAATCTTTTTATCTTTTTTTTTTTCTTTTTAATTTTGCCGCTCTTTGTAGTCCTTGCCCTCCAAGGAGGAGAAACTATTTACGTCTTCCAGTAACACATGCGTTTTTTGCTTGCTTTTTTATTTATTTATTTTAATCTCCTGGCCAGTTTAGTGCAAAGAAACTACAAACCCTACTTTTTAATATGTATATCTTCGTTTTATTTGCAAAAAAAATGGTCTTGTTTTTAACGTCTCTTAAATAAGAAAGTGTCTGTGCTCCAAAATCCATAGAGTTAGATCACCTTTCGGAAGTCATGTCGCATATGGGGATGAAGGAGATCCTGGGATCCTGGGCTTTCAGGCTGAGTGACTTCTTAAGTCTTTCCCACTCCCTCTCAGTAAACCAGCCACTTATTTTCATTTTCCAAGGCGGGGGGAAAAAAAAAAGTGTCCGTTAGGAACTGTCACTGTCACTTGGGTGTCTTTGACAGCTGTGTGACATCAAGAAGCCTCGGGAAAGAAGGCCTTTTGCTTGCAGCGCTGCAGGGGCTGTGGTGGCCTGTTCCTGGTGGGCTCTCCTCAGTGATCTGTCACAGAGCACTGTCAGTCCCCCCAGGAAAGGCATCCTGCTCCTGCAACAAGGGCCTTGTGCTGGAATCCTCCTGTTTAGGAAAAGCGTGAGCTGTGTGTGTTCTTTATAATTACCACTTGGCCTAGTAAAGGATATTGCCTAGCCCCTTTTGTGGCCCTGAGGAGGTTTCTTTGAGCAGAATGATGGAGACCTTCAGAAGCTTCTGGGACAGTTCTGGCGTCTATGACGAGAAAGACTCATTGTTGTTAAGGCAAAAAGGAGGGGAATGTATATCTTATTTTAATCTGGCTCTTTCTTTGGAATTCTTTCAGGTTTATTGCCAAGCCATGTGCCATAAACCTTGGCATTCAAGACAGTGGACCTCACAGAGCCCAGCCCAATGCAATTTTAGAGAAAGTGTTTACATCCATCACTAAGGTGAGTCGCACTTCAAATCCTGCTAGAAGGGAATGCTTGTAAGTAAGAGGGTTTTGTTGTTGCTGTTTTCCACTTCTCTTGCCCTAGAGAATTGCGTCTCGCTGTGTGCATGTACAGGGAACATGCTCCTTCTGGTTTTACTCTGCCTCTGGCATGTCTTCTTTCTCGTAGCAAAGTAAATTCTCTTCATGCCTGACTTGTGCTTTTACAAACAGAAGGATTTTTTTGAACGAAAAATGTTCTCTTTCTACAGAGACTTGAGTCTCTTTTCCGTTAGCTATCTGCCTTTATGCCCAGCTTTGTAACTCCTGTGACAGGCTCTTGCTTTAGTAAAAAATGATTTCCAGTGCCTTATGTTTTCTATGGAAAGGCGCTGCTTTCTTCAGGGCTGTTACTTTGCTGGTCTTATTGGCCAGCTGTGCCAATGCCTTTCCTTATTTTTGCTGTGTACAGTGTCACACAAAAGCTGCCACAGGGGTAGTCTGTTATATAAAGCCATTCAGCCCGTGGAAGTGTGCCCTGATAAAGGGTAGGACATTGAATGTTGACAATAGCAGTTTCTTGTGCTTGTTTCTTATGGCCATTTTCTGCTCAGCATAAGCTGACAGGGCTCCTTCACTGTGCAACGACAGTGCTGCACTGTCTGTCCTCTGTTGAATGTTGGCAGTTAAATCAACACTAATAGTATGATAGATTTTCATTAAAGATAATGAAATGGAAGGTAGTACGTTTTGATCTGGTGATGCTGAACTTCATTCTGAGTGGAGCAGATAAAGCGCTCGGTGAATGGAAGAGAAATTATATAAAAACCTTAGTGAAACTTCCCTTTTGGGAGCATAACATTTCGAGGTATTTGGAACTGAAAGGCCCTTCCAATTTGATGTCATTTCTGCAGAGGACTTTGATGTAGGGGATGTCCTTGAAATTCATGTTTAGGAAAGTCCTGAGGAAGCATTCTGTGCAAAATGTAACTAGCTCATAAAAATAGGGCTGCATTTAACTGAACACTGTGCTTGTGCCTGCTGCTGGTTTGGATTTGGAGAATCAGGAGATAGGGTGGCACTGATGCAGGAGAAAGATTACATTGCTGTCCTGAAACTGGAGCTCTGTAAATAAGCTAGAAGATTTTTTTTTAAGTTTAAAAATAATGGAAGCTTCACCATCTGTCTGATGTCTTTTTGGAATATGCAAATATTTTGCATGTTAAGCCTCAAGATTTTAATTTAAGGGAACTTCACAGGGAGTAGCAACTTTTAAACATGTTTCGCTTTGATCTTCTTGAATTCTGGGCTATTTGGGTTGGTATGCAAGTTTTAACAGGTAGGTCAGGACATTTTAAAAACTCCTTCCCCCAAGTTAATAAACAGAACAAATGCATTTTCTGTAATAATGTACTGTCAAATGACAAAATAGATGAGGAAATGTTAAACCAAAAGCATTCTGAATAATTAAGTAATTAGTCGTAGGTGAAGATTAAACATGAATGAGTATCTGTGGTAATAGGTTTCTGCTGGTGAAATGCAATAATGTGTACATAATGCTTTCCATATATGATTTTTTTCATTAATTGTGCATCACTTCTATTGATTTTAGTACAAAGGAGAAGACTGTCAACTAACGCTGGTTGAGAAGTAGGAGAAGTGACACTTTGTCTTATTTTCCTTCAGTCTCCAGATGGAAAAAGGTTAGAAGGCTTGTCAAAGCAGCTAGACTGGGATGTCCGAAAGATCCAGCGCTGGTTTCGGCATCGGAGGAACCAGGACAAACCCACCACCCTCACTAAATTTTGTGAGAGCATGTATGTTTGTGTAGAAGCCAAGGTCTGGCTTCATCTTAGAGCGCAAGTTAAATGTTTAATTATCTAACTGACATTGTGGTCAGCTGTTTATTTAATGTAGTGTCTTGGGGTTGACTGGTGGAAGTTCTTATATAGAAAAACAGAGGAAATTAGGAGGGCTTTCTAGAATTCAGTGTTCTCATGTATTTTGTTTGTACGTGTGACACCCAGAACACCTGTGCAGGATTGCTGTGTAGCTGTCAGCGATGAGCAGCTCTCGGTAGTGCCCGCGTGCACGATGCGGACGGTGACGCTTCAGTGGGGCAGTGCGTGTGCAGGCAGGGGCACACGCACAACCTGAGTAACTGTACGTGTTTGCTGCCTGCACAGTTATGTTGTAGACCAGTCTGTAGATCAGACTGTCCTTAGGACGTACGCGATGATGCCTGTACTTTTGTACAGGCACTTCTTGGATCACTGTTCTTTTCATTTCAGTTCATTCTTTTGTTCTGTTTCTTTCTCAGTACTCATAGTTGCCTCTGTTAGTGTAGTAGCACCTGAATGATTTTTTTTCCTGACTTGTTATTTCTTCTGTGCTGGTTTCTTTCCTTTCCAGTAATCTTCTTCATATTAATTCTTCCCCCCAAGTATGATTTTGTCTACTTAAAGCCACAAGGTAAGAGGGACAAATAAATATATTAGGATACCTTCTGGATAACAATGACTTTTCTTGTTGTGCTTTAATACACAGTATCAAGATATGAATGATGCACGTTCACTCTGAACTTTATTTCAAACATGGTTGTTGATGTGAACTAGTGTGGTGTGAAAATTTTTGAATAGGTTTATTTTTACAGAAAAAGGTCGCAAATGGAGAATTACAAATTGGATTAACCCTTTTTAGGTGTTAGATATAATTGTTTTAATGGTTGTTCCAGTTTTAGTTTTTGGTGAACATTTGTTACAACTTTTTCTTAATATGTTTAATTTTAATTTTATTTTTATTTCTGTTTCCAGGTGGAGATTTACATTTTATTTAAGTATATTTTTATATGGAATCAAATTCCTCTGGTCGGTGAGTTATTTGTTCCCTGCCACCAGCTGCCTCTACTGCTGTTCTGTGTCGTGGCCTGTGTCAATTGAGGAGGTGTGATTACCCACGCCTTCCCTTCTGCACTTGCACCTTACTTAAAACAACAAAGGTTTAGTGGTGATCTTTATGCTTTAATGATCTATAGTAGTCATCTTTACGCTTTCTTATTTGAGACCAAATTCTTGACATTTCCATGTATATTACAGATTACTGTTGTCTGCAGAAAGAATACTTTAAATCCCTATGCTGTCTTAGAATAGATTCAGCATGGATAGTAGAATTGAGAGAGAATTTCTGTGGAATTCAGTCTTGTAGGTGATAGAGCAGAGAAAAATCTACCAGAATAATAACTTTTTATTCTCCTGTCCCTTTCAGGCACCCTGGTTTTGGGACACACGACAGTGCTGGTACAACTACCCTTTTCAGGTAGGAGATGAACACTTACCGGATTTAGTTCTCTTGCACTAGATTGCAGTTTTTTTTCCTGGCTTTTATTTTTTTGTTAATGATAGCAGATTGAAACTCAGTAGACTTGAATGTTTCTCATTTTCTGGGGAGCGGATGCTGCCCAGGCCACAGCATGGTAAGCTTTGCATTTAGGGAAGGCTTTTGGAAGGCACAAAGAGAGCATTTTGCTCTTTGTCTTTAGGTCTCGTTAGGGCTCTCAGCAGCACTATTTCCTCAGATGGAACTGACTCGATTCACATTCATTGTACAGTTGATTGTGGCTGAGATTATCAAAAGTGTGTTTTATGCATAAGTCATGGTAGTATCTTATTTACCAGTAACTTAACTAATGCTCTCTTTTGCCTTTGTGCAGCAAGTATAGTTGTATAGAGGCCAATCGGTCTGTTTTAATGTCTAGTTTTTCTACCTAAGAGGCTGCAGGATGAATTGTAAACATGGACAGGAGAATGTCACTCCTTTAGAATAAGGTTCAGACGCACATGTCTGTGTGGCTAAGTGCATAATAAGACTTCTGTTGCTTAAGCTTATTTTTACTAAACCTTAATTCTGGCCCTTTTAACTTATGCCTCAGCATTCTGGAGAAACAGAGTGGGATGGGAAGGAAGGAAGGGAAAAGAAAAAGTGAGTTTTAATGTAAATTTTGAAGAATTTGGTCTTTTAACTGTGCTGTCTTTGTTTGTTTTCCAGCCTCTAACATCCAGGCTTTATTATTACTATATCTTGGAGCTGGCCTTCTATTGGTCTCTCATGTTTTCTCAGTTTACAGACATTAAACGGAAGGTGAGATTAACCAGAATTGCACTAACCACTTGGCTGAATAGATGGGGCTACAGAAAACGACAGCGTGCATGGCCAGTGAGGCCGAAGCACAGTAATGCCTGTATCTTCCTCCTCACTCGCATCCTTTTGTAGCCTGCCTCCTCCTGCAGTCACTGCACAGTCCTGGGGGGAAAGGGAGGGGCAGGCCTGGCATGGAACCTGGCATCTCCTTGAGAGTCCTTTTCACCTTCCCAGGAAAGAAGGAATCACTCAATACCTCCCAATAAACAGTTGATAAAAATAGATTGAGGGCTTGCAGGGAAACGTTGACACTCCGAGCATTACTTTGCTGAGCAGGGCAAGCAAATGGCAAACACTAGAGCAATAATAAGTGGGCTTTTTGGAAAGTAGTTCTTAACCATGCGCGCAACAGAATGATGACTAGTAATGACTGCTGGAATCTAATTCCATTGTGCTGCATTCTAGGATTTGGCATATTATTTCTGTTGAAAACAGTTCACCGTAAATCATGGCTTATTGCTTCTGTTATACAATTGGCAATGTAGTAAATTATCCCAGTTTTTGCACCAGCTGTTCAAAAAGAAAAGTTTGCCTGGGATTTGTTCAATCTTGAAATATTAGCAGATGAGGCTGGCACCACAGGAGACCTTCTTGCTGCAGGAAAGAACTGACTAACGGCAGCTCTGATACCACTTTTTGGCTATTTATACCACCCAACATTTGTATATAAAACATTTAATTTTGCACTTTGACTTCAACAAAGTGGACTACGCTTCCCACTGCAAACATGGCAAGGTGCCCGCAGGGAGTCCAAGTGCTGCACCCAGTGGCACAACTCTAAAAGAAGCCCTGAATTTTTGTGCATAGTATCCTTTTCTTTTTTTAATGTAGTGGTTTATCTCGAGCTCTTTGCCTGCTCTGCTCTGGCAGGCTTTTGCAAACTGACAACAGTAACAGCAGCATACTTAAAATTTGTGCCAAGATCCAAAAGGAGCCAAAATAAGCAGCCTACCTTGTCCTGTCATTTTTTTTCAGTGGGGTTTGTAGTCCCAATTGCCTCTGCCTTGCACAGATGTGCCAGGGAGACTTGTGCTGTGCCTGTGTTTGCAGAGCTCTGACTTGACAGGAGCACAAATGTTAGGACTGAGACTTTTTTGGAACATCTAGTGATGATGGGTGTTGCTGTGCGATGAGCTATTTTATATAAAAGTGGAGTCAGAGTTTGAACTGAAGTAGTCCTGTGACCCCATTTAGTTAGTTCTGGGGCTTTGTTTCATACCTTTGTATTTGACAGCCTAAGGTTCTTCATTCATTTTTCTGCTTCCAGGACTTTCTGATCATGTTTGTCCATCATCTGGCTACAATCGGACTCATCACATTCTCTTACATGAATAATATGGTGCGGGTTGGGACTCTGGTGCTGTGCCTGCACGATGCCTCCGATTTCCTTTTAGAGGTGAGCTGCTTGATGTTTCCTTTCTAATCTCTGTGTACCTAGTGCTCGTGCGCCCTCAGGGAAGCAGGCCGACTTTCCCATTCTGGATAAACAGCATTAAACGTGCCATAAAACCTCGCTGCTGATCCTGCCTTGTCAGCTTTTCTTCATAACTGCTTTAGCGCTAAGAATAATCCTTAAATGTCCCAAACTCCTTAGAAATGTGACAGTTTGAGAGTATCAGAGCTCTAGAGCCTGGTAATTACATGAGTGCACAAAAGGGAATGAATGTTTTAATGTTTCCCATCTCTTTTAGGCTGCAAAGCTAGCCAATTATGCCAAGTACCAACGTCTGTGTGATGCCTTCTTCATGCTCTTTGGTGTGGTATTCATCGTCACGCGCCTGGGCATTTTCCCTTTCTGGTAAGCACCTTGAGCTGTGAAGTCTCGTTTGTTCTTCCAGTCCTTTGAGCAAAACCTGTGTATTAAGACGTCTTGCAAGTGCTGTAGCCTGTCCCTCGAGGCAGCCCGAAGCTGCAGACACTGTAAATGTTGTTTGGAGCAATCCTCATTTGGAGCTAGGTGCGTGAAGAAGCCTCTCAACAGTTGGTAGAGGGAATGTGAAAAACAATTAGAATCCTAAAGCGCAGCTGCCCCCTCTCCTCTCGCTGCAAAGTGATGACAGTGCCTATTAGCGGGAGCTGAGTCAGCTGCTGTCTCTTCTGGAAGACTCGAGCTGTTTGCTTCTCCTGATTTTTTTAAGGAGTTTTGGGAATAGACTTACAAATGAGGCACGGTCTCCTGAGGTAAACTTGATTTCTGAGCATGTCTGAGTCATTGTTGCCTCTTCTGATCTCTCATGATGCTCTTGTCCTGTCCTTGTGCCTTGATTGTTTGGAGCCTGAAATAGGTCTTGGGTTTTTGGGGAGGTAAAAACTGGACTAAATGGCTTATAGCTCATCATCCTCTAATGAGATTCCCTCTCACCCCATGTGCGGCCCTCGCATCTCCTTGGGGTGATGCGTCGTCTAGTTGTTCCTGCTGAGGTGTACTGAAAATACGGTCACAGCCGATGATTGTTCAGTTTGGGTTTTGCTCTGTGCATTTATTTCATGGGCATTTCATGATCAGCCTGCATTCCCAACCCGAGTGACTAAAAGGTGGAGGAAATGGCACTTAATTTACGTTTTGAAATGAAGATTGCAATTAAAGCTCTCACTTGTTTTCCAGTAATACGGGTAAGGAATAACGTTGGTGCTCATGTCTCCATAGGCTGCCTTCCAGTGCCAGCTGAGAAAGTTGCCAGTGTTTTCCTTGCTGTGCGTGTCGTGGGACGATGCTCTTGCATCATTCTATTGCTCAGCAACCCTGTAAATCTTTAATGTGTTTTCCACTGGCTGTAATGTAATTCCTCAACTTCATAGAGAAATCCAGCACACTTTCTATAGTACTGCAGACCCTATGGCACTTTCTGCATATTCCCTTCCCTAATTAGTAGTATGAAACATCAGCAGACTTCTGGAATTTGTATGTAATTGAACTGTAAACTAGCTTTGAATTAGGTGTTTCTGCAGCTGTGTCTTTTGCAGGAGGGGGGTGGATTCTTCTTGGAAAGCTCACTTTTTTTCTTATGAAATGTTAAAAGCCACGTGAAATTAATGGCATCTTTAAAGGTCCCTCCACACCTCTCTACTTCATAATGTCTAGAGTGTTTATCAAATTACTTAAGTGCTAGCAATAAATCGCCCTGACAAGAACAGCAGCAAAGCATTAACGAAGGAATGCGCGATGCTTTGTCCGCAGAGCAGTTCCCAGTCCCGCAGCTTGGCAGGAGGAATCTATAAAAGTCACCGGGAAGGGACTAGCACATCGTGAGAGAGAGGGGCCTCCTGGGAACAAAATTCCTTCCTGATCTTTATATATGGGTGAAGTTTGCCCAAGTAGGAATCTGTGGACGGTTGTTTTGATGACCAGTGTGGTTTGACATCACTTCCTGCAAAGTTGTTATAAAAACTGGTGCTGTTGAGAAGCAAATTGGCAACAGATCTGTATATGTAACCAAACTGTAGAACATCTTCTCCTGCTTGCTGCTCAGTTCAAATGTTTCTAATTAGCCTTGGCCTCTCTCCTAACTCTGGCAAGAGACTAGAGGCATCACCACTCTCTGAGAGGAGAAAAGCAGCAGATGCTTAAAGAGACACAAAGCTGCTGTGCATCTGGCCAGTCGTCTGAATTTGGAGCTGGAACGGTGTTAGGAGCAGCCACTCTCTAATGTGTTTCTGGATCTCTTTTAGGATTTTGAATACAACCTTATTTGAAAGCTGGGATTTGATCGGCCCTTACCCTTCGTGGTGGCTCTTCAATGGCCTTTTGATAACCTTGCAGATCTTGCATATTATTTGGTCCTATCTCATCATTCGCATTGCCTACAAGGCCCTTGTGCGAGGAAAGGTAAGACTGCTGGTGCCTGCTCTGCGTCCTCTTTTTTACAAGCTCTGTGAAGGAATCGTGGCAGCCAACAAAGCTGGTTCTCTGCCATGCATGAGGGATGGTCCTGGCTCCGAGATCCTTGAATCAGGAATGCTCTGTGGGAGCCTGGGTTTATTTTTACCCTTGTTGCTCTGCAGACTCACCTGCCAGCTGCAACCAAAGGCAGGGCTGGTTCCGTCTCTGTCCTGGTCATGCAGGTGAACATCATTTCCTGCTGCATGCAGGGGTGGTTAGTAGGGGTGGTGGTAGATGTGCTACATGCTGCGTTCAAAATTTAAGCTGGTTAAAGGCTCTCTGAACTATCCTAAAGGATGGGTTTTTTCAACTTCCAACTCTTCCACCTCAGCTGGTTGTGATGGGGATTCTGTGTCCCAGGGGCTACTCACCTACTCTGACACACAGCTAATGCAGCAGGAGAAGCCGCCTCCTTCAGAGCTACCAGTGTTTTGCTAGCAAAAACGCCAATTTTGCCAGACATTTGGTATTCAAGTCTGAGTTTCTCTTCAGACTCCGCTTTATTTTGTGTTGCTGATCAGAGCTGTGTGTGGCAGTGATTGCCGTGGTTCAGAGCATGCACGAGCTGATCATCTGTCCCCTACAGCTGCTACCGCAATGTCTTAGTTTCTGTCTGTGACACTGTTTCTTTACCTTGAGATCTACATCTTTTTCCTTTCCTTGCTTCTCTCCTGACCAGGTTACCTAGCCAGAGGCAGGACTCTAAGCTCTGTATTCTTCATTCTTTTCTCACTCCTTTTCTCTGTGCCAGATTGGAGCTGGACAATTTCATCCTTTGCATGTAAGTGTAATCTCTGCTCCCGTTTGTACACTGAAATGTATCTGTGCCTATTTTTAGGCTAAGTGCAAAGTTATGGTCTTGGGGCTTCACATTGGCTGTGCCTTCTCTTAAAACATTTGTCTTCTTGGCTGATACAGTTAATTTTCCTAGAGGTTAAAGCAGGGTCCTGCAGTTTGCTCTCCTCTGCTGTCAGCCAGCTGTGAGACCTCTTATCTTTTTACTACAGCCCCACAGCTAAAAATCACGATGCCTGGGTCTTTTTAGTGCTCATTAACACTCTGCTCAATGAAAGAGGCCAGCAGAAGGCCGGGCGTTCTAGCGAGGAGTACAGGAACAGCACGGTCACTTGTTCCCCAAATAATTCGGAGACACGGGAAACATGTGGAGGGATTTCTGCTTCCTTCCAGTGACCCTTTGCACTTCCAGCGTGCGAGGGGAGTGGCGAAACGTATCAAAGTTTTGGCAACACACACAAGGCAGTACAGCAAGGGGCCTGTGAGCCATCCTGGAAATCATTAACTTTGCCTGGCCTCCTGCCAGCTCTTCCTCTGCTTTGAAAACTTCCTGTCTGGTGCTGTTCGAAACCCATCATCCCAGCTCAAAGCGGGCGGAGGAGAATTAAATCCCGAGCACAGCTTGGGAATGCCCTCGCCACGGAATAAGTGCGTGTGTGCTAAGGGAAGGGGGGTTTCTCAGCTGCAGGGGGGGAGGCGCCAGCCTTGGGGCATGAAAAGCCCGGGCCATTCAGGCAGTCGCTTCTCTGCAGCAGCGGGTTTATGGCTGTGGCTCTTAGCCAGCAGCCAAGGTACGGATGTGCAGTTAGAGCTGGGTTTACAGCCTCTCTGCGTTGCTGCGCGCCTGCGCTCCGGGTTGTACACCGCCCTCCCGCGGCGCTCAGCAAAGCGGCCGCGCTCCCGCCCGGAACGACGCCGGCTCTGCAGGGCCCTTCGGGGCTCTGCAGAGAGCAAAAAAACGGCAGTGCTTTCACCCAAGAGGTGCAGAGAGTGGGGAAAAGGAAACCCCAGTTCTAGACTGTCTCTTTAATCTCTGTCTTGCCTTCGGTATGTGGTTACTAGCTCCTATTCACCAGTTTGAAGCGACTCCAAACCCAATACTGAAGGTAACTGTAGCTGACTGGGGCTAGTTAATCCTGTGCACGCCACCTTCTAACTGCTCTTTCCTGTGAATTTATCATCTTCCCTCCTCCCTTCCCCGCTTCCAAATGCCATCCGGAATGTTTAGGTATCAAAAGATGACCGCAGCGATGTAGAGAGCAGCTCTGAAGAGGAGGAGGCCACTTCCAACAGCACAAAAGGAGTTTTCAGCACTTCGAGCAATGGCTCCAACCGCATTAACGGCCACGTGGCCAGTGGCCAGTGGACAGAAGAGGAATAAGACTGTGGGTTGGCCTTGAGCAAACACGAACTTATCTTTCAATGTCTAGATGTGTTGAGCTCCACATTCCCAAGTGATCTTTAATCAAGATACCCCTTCCCCAGAAACCTCCAGCGAATCTGAAACGAGCACAGCTCAGACCAGTGAGAGGCTTTATGTAACAGAAGGGATAAAGCCAATTACTGGGGCAGAAAAACAAAGCTGCAGATTTAATTTTAAGCCATTTTGTACTTAAATCATTGTCCTATGGATGCGGAGGTGTTTGTGATAAACTGGTTTTTACTAGGATCAACTCAAGATGGATCGAGCGGGGACGAGGCCAGACGGTTTGTTGCAGGGCAGGTGCTGGCGTCCCCTCGGGGCGCTCCCGGAGCACGGAGCCCGTGCGCTCCCGGCGTTCCCGGCCGCCCTGGACTCTTCTCAGTCCCGCTGCGAGGGCTGCGCGCGCCGGGGCCGCGCTGCGACCACGCCACTGTTCTGCGGAGGCCACGGCCGGGTCTCG
>VZSG01000982.1:216012-226697 GCA_013398315.1 Nothoprocta pentlandii
AGCTGTCGGAAAGGGAAAGCTGGGGGGGAAGGGAAAGGGAAGCTGGGGGGAAGGGAAGCTGGGGGGGAAGGGAAGCTGGGGGAGAAAGGGAAAGCTGGAGGAAAGGGAAAGCTGTAGAAGGGGCTCCCTGCGGCAGTGACACAGGGCTGGGTGGCAGCGGATGGGCCGCAGAGCGCGGGGGCTGCGGGAGGCACGCGCGGGGAA
Organism: Nothoprocta pentlandii; assembly: GCA_013398315.1. Taxonomy (NCBI): domain Eukaryota; kingdom Metazoa; phylum Chordata; class Aves; order Tinamiformes; family Tinamidae; genus Nothoprocta; species Nothoprocta pentlandii. Next base: position 216,217 of record VZSG01000982.1, read on the forward strand.
GCCGCACGGCCCAACTGCTTCGGCGGGCGCCTGGCCAGGGCGGCGCAGCCTGTGGCTGCGCGGGGCAGGCCGGGGCAGTTGGTCCCTGCTTCGGCAAAGCGGGCGCAGGACAGGCAGGCGGGAGGGCCGGGCGGCTGCGTCGCTGCCGCAGCCGCAGCTCCCTGCCGCGCAGAGCAGCCCCAGGGGTGCCCCCTTGCACGGGGGCAAAGAATAGAAGTGCTTGTCCCCGCAGGCAGCACACGGAGTCACAGCAGGAGGAGGAGGAGGAGGCGCAGCCTCCCTCAGGACAGAGCCGAGGCAACAGCGGAAGCTAAAGGCGCCCTGCAGAGGCAGGGGAGGATCCGCAGGTACCTTCACGCGGATGCTGGGCGGCAGCTCCGGCCTGAGGCGCCGCTGCCCTCCCGGGGCTCCGCGGAGGCTCCCGGCAGGCGCTGGCTCCCGCCAAAGCCATCGCAGCAGCAGAGAGGCGCAGGCGGCGGCACCGCGGCCGCGCTGCCCTACATGTGTACGGGGTGGTCCTGGAGGCACTTGATGATGTTGGCCACAGCTTTGCCCTCGTAGCAGATCTGATACACGGCCGTGAAGAGGGGGAACCTGGGGGCACATGGACAGAGTGAGCGCCGGCCGCCGCCTCTCCTGGGACACGTGGGGCTGCTGGAAGAGCATCCGCATCCGCAGGAGAGATCCCAGCGGCACGCGAGGCCGGAGCACTCACTTTTCCACCGCCTTCTTGCTCTTGAGGATGTGATGCAGCTCAGCCGACGTCTGTGGCCCCTGCAGCTTCTGCCCGTTCAGCATCTCCTTCTCCAGCTGCTCGATAGACTGCAGTGGGGCGGCAGTGAGCGAGTTGCACCCGCGTCCGCTGCACCGGAGCTGCGCGGCCAGTCCCACAGCTCCGGGAGCCCCGTTGTGCCGCAGCAGCAGGAGCCCCAGTATGGCACAGCACCGGGAGCCCCGTCACAGGCCGCTCCCGCAGGAATGGGAGCCTCATTATAGGCCAGTCCCGCAGCACCGGGAGCCCCGTCACAGGCAGGACCTGCAGCACTGGGAGCCCTGTTGCGCGCAGCACCAGCAGCCCCGTCATGGACCAGTCCCGCAGCACTGGGAGCCCCATTGTGGGCTGGTCTCCCAGCACCAGGAGCCCCGTCATGGGCTGGTCCCAGAGCACCAGCAGCTCCATAGTGGGCTGGACCCGCAGCACTGGGAGCCCCATCACGGGCCGGTCCCGCAGCACCAGCAGCCCCGTAGTGGGCTGGTCCTGCAGCACTGGGAGCCCCATCACGGGGCCAGTCCTGCAACACCAGCAGCCCCGTAGTGGGCCGGACCCGCAGCACTGGGAGCCCCATCACGGGCCGGTCCCGCAGCACCAGCAGCCCCGTAGTGGGCTGGTCCCGCAGCACCGGGAGCCCCGCCGCGCTGCCCGGCCCCGCTCACCTTGCCCGTCTTGGCGAAAGCCTCAGCCACCTTGCGGTTGCGGCCGCCATAGCAGGTGGTGATGAGGTCGGCGACGCCGCAGCTCTCCAGGAAGGTGGAAGAGGTGACGGGGCCCTTGCAGAAGAGCTTGGCGAAGGCGATCATCTCCATGAGGCCCATGCGGATCACGGCGGCCTTGGTGTTGTCGCCGAAGCCAAGGCCATCGCAGAACCCGGCTGCGACGGCCACGATGTTCTGGAAGAGGACGGCGCCGTGGCCGGACCGGCCCCGCCGGGGGCTGCTGGGTGCCCACGCGGCCTGGCGAGCCCCGCGGGCGGCTCACGCACCTTGAGCGCCCCGCAGATCTCCACGGTGTCGGCCTCCTGCACCACGCTCACGCGGAAATTCGGCGTCTGCATCAGCTCCTTGAGGATCTGCCCGTGCTGCATGTTCTTGCAGCCTGCAGAGACAATGGGAGGAGGTGACGGCGGGTCCCAGCGCAGGATCCCGCGCCCTCCCTGCCCCCTGCGGCACCGTCCTGCTGCCGGGAGCTGCTGCGGAGACAGGAGCCCCTTTCCCAACGTGGGGACGTTGCTAAACATGCGCAGGTACGCGGAGTGCCAGCCCAGTGCGCGGGCGGTGAGCAAGGCTGCAAGCCTGGAATGCTCCCAAGAGCAGGGCAAGCCCGACGGGACAGAAGGGACACCTGCTCAGTAGGGTAAAGGTATGTTCAGAGGTCGCAAATCTGGGGTTGGACACTGCTGTGTTCTGGGGTCCTGCCCCGCACAAGAGCATTTCTGAGCGACAGCCCCTGCAGCCCCCGCGTCACACATCTGCTGGTGGTTAAAATAGGGACACAGCCTGAATCCTGTAGCTCCTGACCCAGCAAACTGTTCCGTTGGCTTTGGACACTTTGAGGGAGTCACAGGCAGGATGGGGGACACGAGCAACAGGCGCTGGACGAACTTCCAAGCAGCCATCACCTAAGATCCAGGTGAGTGTCCCCAGAAACCCAGGGAAAGAGAGCTAGGGGAGCTCAGCTTAGTCCTGGGGGAGGCCCTGTGTCCCACAGACTTTCTGGAGACTGGAAATGGGGCAGATTTCTGCCTTGCAGGAGGGCCCTGGCACAGCCCAGCCCTGCCCTGGGCGGCAGCAGCAGCGCTCGGACCCCTCTGCTCCAGCCGGGGGAGGTCGATGTGCGGCCCCTGCCCGCGGGGCTGGTGCAGCTGCGGCCGGCCCCGCGGCGCCCGCTCACCAATGGTCGTTTCGCAGAACTCCTCGTCCGCCACCTCGTTGGCGATGTTGGCGCCCATGAGGACGCTCATCTCTATGCTCAGCTTCTCGCGGATGATGTCCGAGATCAGCTTCAGCCCCTCCGGTCCTTCATCCACCCCCTGGCACGCGAGCGGGGACGGAGCTGAGCCCGCGTCCTGCTCCAAGGGATGCGCCGGCCCCGATCCCTCCCTCCCTGCGCCACATCCCACACCGAGGGTCACCACAGGGATCCCCCCACTCCTCCCCCCTAAAGAAACCCCCGTGGGGTCCCGCAGACTCTGTCCCCCCAGCCCCGCGTCCCCTGTGCCAGCCTCGCGGGCAGATTCCCCGGCAGCCCCCGGGAGCCGCTCGCACCTTGATGAGCGACATCCCGATGGCCTCCTTCTTGATGTGGCCCTTGAGCTGGTCACAGACTTTGCCGATGAACTGGTGGGGCACCACGAACAGCAGGATGTCGGCCCCGGCGCAGGCCTTGAGCAGGTCCGGCTCCGCCACCTGCGGCCAACGGCAGCGGCGTCGCGCAGCGCCCCGGGGACGGCGCCAGCCCGCGCGGGGACACGTGGCACCGAGCCCAGGCAAGGGGACACCGGGCGAAGGCGGCCCGTCCGGGTGCGCCGCAAGGTCGTGGGGAGCACGGCCGGCCCCCCCGCGTACCCACCACGTTGGGGGGCAGCTTGCGGCCCGGCAGGTACTTGACGTTCTCGTGCTCCGTGTTGATGATTTCCGTGAGGCGCCGGCCGCCCACGTCCTCCTCCAGCACCCACATGTTCACATGGCTCTCGAAGGTGTCGAGCCGCGCCGCGTTGCTGCCCACGATCTTGGCGATGGCCGAGCCCCTGCGCGGGCAGAGCGGGGCCGGCATCACACGGGGGCAGCGGGGCCGAGCGCGTCGGCAACGGAGCAGCACGGAGCAGAACAGGGAAGAGCGGAGTGGCGCAGAACGGAGGGCAGAAGAGTGGAGCAGAATGGAGAAGTGCAGAGAAGAGCAGAGCAGAATGGAGCAAAACAGCAGTGTGGAGCAGAACGGAGAAGAGCAGAACAGAGCAAAACAGCAGTGTGGAGCAGAATGGAGAAGAGCAGAACAGAACAGAGCAAAACAGAGCAGTGTGGAGCAGAACGGAGAAGAGCAGAACAGAACAGAGCAAAACAGAGCAGTGTGGAGCAGAACGGAGAAGAGCAGAGCAGAATGGGGCAGCGTGGAGAGAAGCAGCACGGAGCAGAATGGAGCAGTGCGGAGCAGGAGAGCGATACAGAAGGGAGTGGAGAAGAGCAGAGCAGTGCGGAGAAGAGCAGAGGAAGAGTGGAGCAGAGCGGAGCAGTGCAGAGAAGAGTGGAGCAGAGCGGAGCAGCGCAGAGAGGAGCAGAACGGAGCGGCACTGAGCGGAATGAAGAGTGTGGAGAGGAGCGGAGCAGAGCGGCGCGGCGGGGCGCTCACCAGTTGCCGGAGCCCACGATGCAGACCTTCTTGCCGCCCATGGTGCGGGAGCGGGGCCGTGCGCGGCGCGCAGCCCGCCGCGCTATTTCAGGGCAGCCGGAGCAGGGCCAGCCCCGACCCGCCCCCGGCTCCGCCTGGGGCACGGAGCAGGGGGGGCCCAGCCCGCGTTCCCCCCGCCCGGCCCCAAGCAAAGGTGAAATAGCTGCAATCCCAGCGCTGCAGGGCCAGCGGGCGCTGCGGCCCCCCGGTGCCACAAGGAACAGAGCCACCTTCCCAACCGCGGGGCCGTTTTTCCTGGGGAGAAACCCGAACCCGGCGTGGGGCACGGGCAGCTCCGGCGCGGAGCACGGCGCTCGCTGCCCTTTACTCTGTGCAGAGGCCACCGGCCGCTGCTGAGCCTCCCGCGGCTGCCGCTTGCCCAACAGCTACCCGGGGCAGGAGCAGGGGCTCTTGCCTTCCTTTTTGAGGACAACCTAGTCTAAAGCTGCTTCCACAACCCCACGCAAAGCCCGTGGGGCTCAAAAGGCTGCAAGACGGCGACAAGGGTGGCAGCGCAGCTGGAGAGATTTTAGCTGGTGCTTGGCCACCGCGTTCCCCGTTTTGCCCAGTTGCAGTGCCTGTTGCCCACAAAAGGAATTGGCCAAGGCTGAGCAGGCTGGAGCTCCTCGCAGCAAAGAGGGCGCTGCATAAAAGGCCAAAGCGTGAAGTACATTTATTTTCTCTCCCGTTTCTTATCCCAGTTGGCTTTGTTAAGTGGGGAGGCAGTGATGTGTCCTTCGTGGGCACGCACAGGGAGGGCACGCGGCAGCGCGCGGGCAGCACAGCAGGACGCAGCCCAGCTTCCCTCGCACGAGGCTTTTATTAAAACCGGGTGACATCTACAAGGGTACAGTACAAAAAAAAATTTGGTCCATGGAAAAAAAAAACATAATAATCAGTTAAGAAAAGCAGTTACTCTGCAACAGCTACGCTTGCCTACGCAGTACTCAGCATCCTTCACGTGTGATCACCCTGAGGAGTCAGTGGCTGCTTCGTCAGCACCAAGACCTTCACCCCGGTGCCACAGAGGAGCCGCTTCATAAGGGGCAGAGGAGAAGGGAGTCGAGAGTCTATTACTCACAGACATGTAGTAACACAGACACGAGCAGCAGGGCCACCCGGGCTCCCAAATTCAGAGTAAGCTTCCCGGCCACCCCGGGACAGGGCGGACTACAGCGGGGCTCGTCAGTAACATGATTTTGGGGCTGGCTCCAAGAGAACATGACCAGCTTTCGAGGTCCTTTGCATTTCAGGCCCGAGCAGAAATACTGAGATTCAGGTTAAGAGAATCCATTCTCTTACCCCTAACCATTAATTAATTCACTGTTAATTCATTCCATGGAGAAGCAGCTGGGCTGCTACTCCCCAAGGTTGAGAAAATCTACTTGTACATTCCTGATCCATGCTGGGCCTTACAGCAGCCCCACAACCTAGAACTGCCCAACAAGGAGCTTCAGCGAGGAAACCCGACGCACGGAGCTACGTCTGCCCCACAGCCTGTCCCATAACCCTGCAGATCAAACCCAGGAGCCCGGGTCCCCAGAACAAGTGACACAGGACGAGTGTCCCATGGGAATGGGCCCATTTCAGGGCGCTCCCGCACGGCTCCACCAGGCAGTTGCTGCATCTCCTCTCCCTGCTGTGGGAAACCAAGCAGCCGCCCGGGGCTTGCGGGGTGAAGCCTCCCGCTCCGGCGCTTCCACATCCCTGCCCGGAGCCAGCGCCTCCTGTCCCTGGCCTGGACAGCCTGCCCAAGGACACAAAGGATACGAGGGAAACAGAAAAGGGACAAGGGAAGGAGCAATTCTCTGGAGTGGGGTAAACTCTTCCTCAAGGAGTGACCCGTGAGGTGATGCCGTGCAGCAGCAGCCCCCGCGGAGCAGGAGGGCACCCCACTATAAAAACCAAGCAGGGAGGACGCTGCTCACAGGGCTCCGTCCCCACGACAGAGCTGGAAGCAGAGCTCCCAGCCCAGGCCCGTGTCCCGCCTGCGCCACGACGAGGTGCTAGTTGAGGAGGGGAGGCTGCTCAGGGTTTCTGAGCTCGAGGGGTTCCGAGGCAGCAGTCGTACCGGCTACGGGGGACACTACAGGCGGTGCGGAGCCACGGGGAGGCTCTCGGAAGCCTTGGGACTGACAAGGCAACAGTCAGAAGGAAAACCAGGTAGAAGTGTGTGCTCGTTGGAGCCTGTCTGCTTGTCACACCCCAGGAGAGCCCAGAGGGACAATGCCAGTATGAATGGTGGCGCAGGCCTCGGTGCCGGAGTGGGATTAACAGCATCCTCTGCAGCTCTCCGCCTCCACAAGTAGCTGCGGTGCCTTCTGGACGCAGAGGAAGCAGCCTATGTGTTCCGGATTCCCAGGGCCTGCTCCAGCTCCTGCCGCCTCTGCTGCACCTGCGGGAGAAGCCGCAGTCGCAGTGTTAATAGTCTGCAGAGCAGGGCAGCGTCTGAGTGACAAAGGTCCCGGCTGCAAAACACAGCCTGGGACCAAAAGTCATCAGCAAGGTCTGCAGGTGAGGGTTAGCAGTGCCACTTGGCACTGGCGGCGCCTGCCCCGAGGAGGGACGGGACTCCCGGCCACCAGGACCGCAGCCCTGCTCGGGACGCTCACCTTGGAGTAGAAGTATCGGCACACGGCTTCCTGAGCCCACGGCTGGAAGTAGAACTCGGCTCTACGCTCCTCCTCGGGGTTCCCCACAACATCAGTCATCGTCTGGAGAGCACCAAGGACACGAGGGTTGAGGCAGCAAACCGACCCCTGCTCCTTCAAAGGAGCTTCTGCACTGTCAGGTCACGCTCAACTCCGAGTCCAGCCCTGGTTTCTGAGCAACAAACTGCCGCTCTGGGGGAGCTGCTTCTACAAGGGAAGCCTGTGGCTGGATCCACCTTCCGCCCGAGACGAAGCTCTTACCTTCAGATCCCGGCACTGGGACTGTAGCCAGTCGTTGATGAAGCCCTGAGGGTCTCGGGCGAAGCTCAGCATGAATTCCCGCTGCGTCTTCAGCTGGTTGATTGTTTCTATTGTTTCATGAATCTGAAACAGACCAACAACTGCTCAAGAGGGGAAAGGGCAGAGGGAAAATATCAAGTGATCCAATACGTGAAGGTGAATTCTGATGCTCCCTGCTTAACTTAAACTTATCAGACAAAATTCTCAGTTTTGTTCCCTGTGTTACCAGTGTTCCCATGGACCTTTGCTTTACAGCTTTGTTTCCAGATAAAACCTCTCATTTCTAACCATGACCAACTTCACACCAGACTCCAATCCAAAGGGGCTCCTGTCCTACCCAGAGCTCACCTGCTGCAAGGACACCTTTGTATCCAGCAAAGGGAGGGGCAGAAATGAAGGAGCTCTTCCTACCTTGTTATCCAAAGCAGCAATTTCCTGTTGACTGGCCGTGGAGAGCAGGAAGGAATTCATCTGAGTCTTCAAAGTATCATCCACCTCCACATCAATGTCATAGCAGGCTGTTTTCTTCTGGTCGTTTGGGTCAACACTAAGGGCAACCACAAGAAAGAAACCAAATCAAGATGCTCAAGACAGCAGGCTCCTTGGAAAGGGGGATTTGGTTAACAAAAGAAACGATGACAGGCGATGCAGGGGAAGCACTCCTGAAAAACCAACCCATTGGAACATCTTCCTGAACCAGGCTTGTCCCTTCTTTCCACCCATTTTCCCAGAAAAGTGGGCTTGGGTGGGCTTGCCTCACCTGATCACGTGGTTAATGATGATTGGTTCCGGGGGCATAAGCAACGCATGAAGCCGCTGGGGGATTTCGGAGAACTTCATCCGCTGGGATTCAAATATCTGTGACAGAAACGCAGGCTCAGGGAAGGGAGCGGAGCTGAGCGCCGGGACCGCCGGCTGCTCCCAGGGCAGAGCTGACACAGCCGCGTGCAGCCACCGCGCACCCCGTTACCTGCTGCAGGTACTTGTCACAGATGACATACTCCCGCTCATGGGGGTCCTGCAGCTTGTGGGTCTTAATATATTGCCAGAGCGCCTGGATGATCACGGGGCGGGTCTGGGTGTGAATGCCCAGGAGACGGGCCAAGCGCGGATCCAGCTTGAACTGGGGAGGCTGCCACAAGAGATGGGGACGCGGTGGGGCCCCGTGAGGTGGGACAGGGCCCCGTGAGCGCCGTGCGCGCTTCTGAGGAGCTCACCTGGTAGTCGAGCATCAGCAGGACGGTACAGCGCACGTTCACGTCGCCCGGCCTCTTCACCTGGAAGCCGTCCGTCTCCTGGGTCGTGGCCGTCCTGTGCCACTGCGACACCGAGCGCGGGACAGCGGTCAGGGCACCCGCGCACTTGGCTCCCGACACGCTCGCCGGGAACCCCCACGCACCCCCAGAGTTAGTCCAGCCCCTGGACAGTTGGGATCAAGGTTAATGCGCCCGCTCAGACCCCAGCAAGGCCCTGGGAAAGCAGAGGCGTCAGCAGCTCCCGGCCGCCCGCTCCGGCCCAAGACACGAACGAGGAACAAATGCTGCCCGCTGAGCAGCACCGCAAGGGGCGAGACAGCGCAGCAAAGGGAGCTCACCTCTACCAGGTGATTGTCGGGGCCGTACAGGTCTTTATCAAGTTCAATGACCAGGGATTTAAAGAAGGACGAGAACTTTCTTTTCTGTTTGGTGGCATCGTATTTAGACAAAGCAGACTACAAGCAACACAGGAAGCAAGAGCGTTAGCAGAGCTGATCTCAGAGGGAGAGCCCCATTTAGCTTCATCCAGACATCAGCACACGTCTCCTGCCTCCCTCCAAGCCCGGCTCTCTCACACTCACGTCCTCCAGCAGCCGTCCTTCCACCCGCAGCTCCCACGAGGCAACAGTTCCTTCGCCATCCTCGGCATCCGACTTGGCTGGATTGAACGTATTGGAGATAAAAATACGCAGCTTTCGCTTTTGCTAAGAGAAAAAGCATCAGCTAAATGTTAATTTTGAAATAAAGAACTATCTTGCCTTTCTTTTCCTGAAAGAGGCTCAAAACCCCTTATCCATTTCATTTTCCTTCTCTCCCAGCACAGGCAGCAAGGAAAGCGGAACACGAGGCGTTCCCGGCTCCGCTCCTGCCTGCGCCTGGACTACAGGGGTTCCTGCTCCCCCACGTTTACGGGGACAGGGCCCAGGCTCCAGCGCCCGGCTGCTCCCCTGGCTACAGGCAGAGACTCCCGTCCCGGCTCGCGGCAAACGCTCCGCTCCGCTCTACCTTAATGGGTCGCTTCAGGGCCTCCTGGATATCCAGGCGCTTCCGCATGATGGTCTGGTCCAGCTTCCTTTCGAAGGCCAGCAGGTCCATGTAGGCCTGGGACTCGGGGACCAGCTCACGAATCTGGGGTGGAAAAGAGGCCGCTGAGCGAGGCGCAGGGCCGCGGCGCGCAGCGCCCAGCCCCGCTGCTCACCCGCTGAGGTAGGATCTTGTCTGCCATCTTCTTCTTCTTGGCGCTGCCAAGGGGGATGCGGGCGCAGACGCGTTATTGCCGCGGCGCGGGACGGGGTCCAGCGTCGCGGCGGTGGCACCAGGGCCACCAAAGCACCGAGAACCCCCTCTCCCCGGGGCAACAATCCCCCCTCCCCGGGGCAGGGCGGCACACGGGGCCCTCGGTCCCACGCGGCAGGGACAGCGGCAGCACCGGCAGTGCAAACGCGGCCCGTGCAGCCGCTGCCTCCCTGCGGCCGGAGCATGGACAGGGATCCCGGCGCATGGATGGGGATCCCGGCGCCCTGCGGGAGGTTCCTGGTGCCCAAGAAGGAGGTGCCAGTGTCCAATGGGGGGGATCCCAGCGATGGGGAAGGAGTGTTCGTCGAGGGGGAGGATTCTGGTGCCCAAGCCAGGGGATGGGTCTCTGTATCCCTGGGCTGGAGGGGGTTGGTAGTTGGTCCCAGCACCCGGTGTTGGAGGGGGCATGAGGCCGCTCCCGGTATCCCGGGGATGGGGACGCTCCCGGCGCCCCGGGGATGGGGACGGGGCCGCTCCCGGTATCCCGGGGACGGGGACGGGGCTGCTCCCGGTATCCCGGGGACGGGGACGGGGCCGCTCCCGGTATCCCGGGGACGGGGACGGGGCCGCTCCCGGTATCCCGGGGACGGGGATGGGGCCGCTCCCGGTATTCCGGGGACGGGGCCGCGCCGCGCCGCCGCTCACTTGTGGTTGCGGTTGGGCACGGCCTGCGGCTGCACGGGCTGCAGCTGCTGCGGCGCCGGCCTCTTGCGGGGCTGCTCGAGGGCGCCCTGCGCCAGCGCGGGCCGCACCGCGGGGCTCCCGCCGTAGCCCGGCGGCCCCATGGCCGGGCCCTGCGGCGCCAGGCGGCTGCCG
>VZSG01000983.1:0-24724 GCA_013398315.1 Nothoprocta pentlandii
TCTCAACTTGCTGGAGGACTCAGCCCCCTTTGTATACTCATTTCCCGACCGAGGTGGCCCTCTCCTTTTCCCCGCTGGCCAAGGGACTCAGGTTGGCCAAGGGACTCAGGAGTTGCAGCCTTCCCAGTGCCTACACCCAGCTCCCTGCCTCCCTCCACGTTCCCACCTCAGGTCACCCAACTCTTTTGTGCCCCTCGCTCCAGGCTCCTCTCAGGCTCTCCCCCCACACTCCAGGCCCCGCTCAGGCTCCCACCTGCAGATGTCCCTTTGTCCTGCTCATCAGCCCAAGAATGGGGAGCAATTTCCTCCTTCCTTTGGAGAGACACAAACTTGCAGAGACACAAACTTGTGTGTGTTCTGCCCCAGCCCAAACCTCCTGCGTGTTTTCTGCTCAACCAGAACCACCGCATGTGCCCGTAGAGGCGCAGCCCGCGTCACCACAGCCTCCCTGGCACTGACTGCGCCCAGTACAGACCCCGGCCTTGGCTCATTCCCCCAGGGCTCTGGCACCCTCACAGTAAAGAAGTTCTTCCTCACATGCAGATGAAACTTCCTATATGAATATACTTTATTATAACAGTAGGCCAGATTTCTACCATGGCTAAGGCAAAGGTCAACCCATGCTTCTTTAAACCTCATCTGTAAGTGAGGTTTATTGACCTCACCAGTGGTAAATAAAAGACAGAGGAGCAAGCTTGTCTTCTGCTGTTGCTGTGTGAGCAGGAGTGCTAGCTAGGAGTGCTAGCAAATCAAATGAGCATTTTCCACTTTACCAATGAAGCAAAGGCAGCCTTCACTATCTCTCCCTTTTCTGCACTCTTTGTCTGCAGGGCCCTTTCCCCATTTAGCAGCAGGCCAATGTTTGCTGTAATCTTCCTTCAGTCATTAAAGAAGCCCTTCTTGCTGTCTTTGACTCCTTGCCAGGGTTTAGTATTTTCAGATGGCCCCATCCCAGCACTGTCAGACGATATCCTTTTATTCCTTCCAGGTTACTTGACCCTACTTGCAACTTCTGTACACTTTTTGCAAGATAGGGCCAGGCATTTGGGACTGAGGTCCATGGAGTATGTGTAAGTCTGAGGATTTCCTTCAGAGATATCGGCCCGTGTTGAGAGCTGCCTGCTGAAACAGTCAGGACTGGAGAGCAATCCTCCTGGAAGGGTTAAGGTGAGCTATACAGAAGATGAGTTAAGTTACTTCACATCATCTAAGCCTCTCTAATGAAACCTCCTCTTCCCGTTTGGAGGTAATCTTCCTTTGATCAAACCCTCTTCTCTTCTGATGAGAACACAGTACAGTAATCAAGAAGGTAATCTGAGCCAGAGCAGCCTCCCAGAGCCCTCATAACCCAAGACATTGAACTCCCGGCTGCTGCTTCCTCACCCTCCCTCTCCTGCTTCCTTCTGTGCTAGGCAGCTACATCTGCACAGGTCTCTCTGCCTTCTCCCTCCCCATCCTTTCCACACCTCCTCCAGCAAGGAAGCCCCATGGAAAGCCTGTAGCTACCTGCACTGCGGCAGGATATTGCCCCATTGCTTCTGCAGGACACGTAGGCTTCTGGAATGGGGACCTTGAGTCAGGCAGAGCTGAGAGATCTTTTTCTTACAGTGAACTCTCTCAAAAGACCAAAGGGCTTTTAAATGCCAAATCCAGGTTTTATTAGAATATAAACTAGAATAAGTATGTTTGAAAGAGGAGGAATTCAGAGTCACTAGGCCAGATGGAACAGAAATAAAAAAGCTTATAAACCACCTTTCTCTCTCACTTTGTGCCTATAGATGAGCTGTTACCTCTGGCTTGTTTTTTGTTTTTTTTTTTTTTTTAGATCAGAGGCTTTCTGAGTTGCAACAAGCAGCTATAGTGACCTTTATGATCTCTAAGACATCTTTTGCTTTCTGTCACCTCACCAAAACCCTGATAATTTCTGGTGAAGCATCACCCTATTGCATGGAAGTTCTTGCTCTGAAAGAAGAGGAATGTTGCTTGGAACAGAGAAGCTCCACCATAAATGCTCTGATGGTGATATAAACTGTAGTCTTCCATTGGGAGAAAGGAGTCTTCACTGACTTTCCTCTCCCCCTGAAGGGGAGAACACCGTAGATTTTGTGGGGCAAAAAATGTGTTGCCTGTCCCGTGTCTTGCCCCTTGCATTTGCTAGGTCTGCTGGATAATATGGCCCACGTCCAGAGCTGATACAGAGGTCACAGGGAGACATGCACATCCCATCTCAAACAGTATTTTTTGTCAGTGCATAACCCCTGGCACATCAGAGCATCTTGCAAACACTAAGCAACATTTAAGATGACAAATACAGTGCTTTTCGCATAGCACAAAGTGTGCACATTTGTTATCCCATATGCTTTCACCCTCACATGGGAACTTGCTAATTGTTTGACACTTAAAAGGTGAAGGTGTGGGACTCAGATGCTTGAAAATGAAAATTCATAATTCATGTCTGATGCAACATAGAAGCAAATGCTCAACTAGTTGGCACCACCTCTTCCAAGTCCCCATGCACCTTTCACTGAGAAAGAGAGGGCAGAGGAACATTGGCTTAGGTCAATTTTCTGCTCTGCTCAGCCAGAAGGTACAGCTCTCTAGGACAGAGCCAGTCTAATGCTGATTAAGTGGAGATGGGAACATCACTATGCTTTTCCAAAGGGGACAGAAACCAGGAAGACATCACTATGTCCCACGGCCAATGGCACTTCAGCAGGAATAGATTACAATGAAGACTGCTGTAGCCTGTCTGCCAGTTGTTGTTTGACAGAAGTATTACTTGGCTTCTAGGTCTAACGACCTTGGACGATGCAATATTGAACTCTTTGGGATGAGGTGAAATTCCCTCTTGAGATACTGCACTCTATTTCTACATACTGGAGTTGGGGGGAAAGAGAGTGTTAGTTTGCTAATGAATTTTTTTGTATGACACAAACTAGGGAGTGGGAAAGCATATTCTCTTGCCATAGTAAGATGCAGTGAAAACTAGTGTCCAATCTCTGTCCGGCACTTTGGCATCATTTTCCATTTGGATTCCTCTTGCTGTTGCCCTGCGAGAAGCTGGGTACCTCAGCCTACTTAGTTCCTTCTCATAAACCTTAGAGGAGGAGAGGGGATATCCCCAAGTGTATGATGCTGAATCCAATATGTGGTTTGTGCATTTGCCTGAGAAGAGAAAACCTGCACTCCAGGCCTCACCTGAACTATGTTCCTTCTATCTTCATCCCTGTGCTGTTGGATCTGAGTGGGCTCTGGCAAGACCTGTTGAGGGAATGGAGAGGAGGGTGGTTGGACACTGTGCTGGGAGCCTGTTAGATAGATCGAAACTTATGAGGCAGATTTTGGCTGAATGTCCTGAATTTGACAGTCCAGCCAGCACCTGCAGTGTAGGCCTTTGAGGAACAGCTGTCAAATTTTGGGGATCTGCAATACATATCATCCATGGGACAGTGCAAGGAAATCTCTGAGATCTCTGAGACAGCTGACTGATTGATAGATTCAGGTACCCCTGGTGGCTGTTGAGTCAACCTCTGGATTAACCTTTACGGTATAAACTGTTCTCTCCCTCAAAGAAAGAATTTCCTCTGGGAATCTTCTTTAAGCCCAGTGCTGCCCACTGTCTCTCACTGATCGGAAAGAGAAAATAATAACAGTAATAGTAATGATAAAGTAATTGCTCGTAAAACCAGCAGCACAGCTCCCAGCATATTGAGGCAGTCTAGACTGAGCCACGCCAGGTCTGTGCACCTGCATCTAGTTTGTCACCAGGACAGGGCAGGAGGATGAGGAGCGGAAAGCAGAAGTACCACAGGGACCTAAAAAACATGGAAGTGGCTCATGATCTCCCCATCTGGCTGGCGCACTGAGCTGGAAGCGAAGGTTATTACTATTGCATACCTGACTACCAATTCTTTATGCATTTTTCAACGCATTCTAGGCTCAGAAAAATCCAGTGACTCATTCAGTTCAATCTTTCAGCTGAGCTGCTCTGAAAGATGGTAAAAAAAGTGAAATGATCTTAGATAGGCTCTTGAGGAAGAGATTTCTGAGAGTAAGGTGTTTAAAATCAGGAGGGAAAAAAAGCCAAACAAGAGCAGATGGCTAAAATGCAGAGCTTGAAAAATCCAGCTGAGCATAAGGAGCAAGTATGTGACAGTGGGGGCAGTTGACCATTGGAGGTGGCTGCCAAAGGGTGCAGTACATTTCCTGTTAATTGGCTTTTGTAAATCGGCTGCCTTTGAAAAGTCTCTTCTTGCTCCCCAGTTTGGTGGAGGTGTGAGTACAGCATCAATCACTAGGCGGGCTTCTCTGGTCTGTATTCAGCAAGAGGTCAGGCTGGGTAGATCTGATGGTCTCTCCCAAAGCCTGAATCCTCCCTCCCTCCCTCCCTCACACATCCTCCTTGTCACTACAAGGACTTAGCAGCACTGCTAAGCCTAGACCCACCAGCGTTGTGCGTTGATATAAGCCATCACGCCTGCTAAAAGGTTTCCTACAACCATCCATGTGGGGCTGATGTTGCCTTCACCTTCCCACCAGGTCACATATCCCTTTGGCTGGGACAGGAACCAGAGCTGAAACCACAGGAGAGCTAGGCCAGTTCATCTGATGGAGGGACATGGACGTGTCCCTCTGCACAGGAATTAAAGATGATTCCAGAGGAAAAGAGGAAAAAAGGAAAATGAAAAAAAAAAAAAAAAAAAAAAAAAAAAAAAAAAAAAAAAAAAAAAAAAAGTGATGTCTATAGGATTTCCCTGTGGATCATGTATAATCTCTGTCTGAAAGAAAAAATCAAAATTTTTGTAGCTTCCTTTGGCAACTCTCCCCAGCCTTTTACTTACTTAACAGAGTAAGATCTGGTCTGAAGTTACAGCTACGGTCAGCAGGATATTGGCTCTCCAGCAGGGAAGCCTCATTGTTCCTCCTGTGCTCCTCACACTTCTCTCCTGACAGGGTCAGCCAACATTACTGTTCCACAGGGTAGAGCCCAGGGCTGATGCGGCCAAAGCTGGAGAGTGAGGTGCTCATAGCATGAAAATGGCCAAGCTTTGACCTACCCTTCATACTGGACACAAAGATGCTCCAGAAAGAACTGGATGTGTGCATTTATATGAAGATGCACTTCTCTGAGCAAGATGCTGCCAATTTCAGAGCTCAGAAATGATAAAACATCACATCCAGGTGTTTCAAAGGGGTTCTCCATCTCTCTATGAAGATTCACACAGCACCTCTACATATTTACTATCTTCTTGTCACCTATGATTGAAAAAGTACGGAAGAAAAAACCCTAATCCAAGCCCATCTTCCATCTTGAGCACTTTATGAGGACTGCAGCACTTCTTTGTATTTCTGTATCAGTGTTTCTTCTTGGCTTCAGCACACTAGTCTAGTAAGTCAGTGTTCAGGCCCACTTTGCCTTGCCTATAACGTAAGTACTGCTCTGTGAGCGAACAGCCTGAATTCCTTTTAGAGGCATTTCTTGGGTGCAGCTTCTTCAGCCTGTGTCAAGTGTCAAATTGGGAATGGGAGGAAGAGCTAACTAACCTCAGTGAGTGCAAGGAAACTGGCACTGCCTTGGGAGACATCAACCCTGGATGTTCTACCCTTGACCTTGAGGAAGGAAGTTCTTGCTGATGGTGGAGTGAGGTGACTGTTCTGGAGCTATGAGAACCAAGAAAATGGTGAAAACGTCATTGCCAAGGATGTAGATTATGCTTCTGAAATAAAAGCTCCTGTTTGTCTTGTGGGGATCAACCCCCAAAAACTGACAAGGAAAAGAAGGAACTCAAAACAACAGGGACAAAGTCCTCTGAAAAAGTGCTCAGAAACGAGCTCTATCTAGATGCAGGAGGAGCATAAAAATTGTAAAAAGAGGACAGGCTTCCACTGACATTTATTGTCCAAAGAGTGTAATTTAGAGATTCATACTGGAATGAGAAATAAAATCTAGAGAGATAAAATAATGAAAAGCTAG
Organism: Nothoprocta pentlandii; assembly: GCA_013398315.1. NCBI lineage: Eukaryota > Metazoa > Chordata > Aves > Tinamiformes > Tinamidae > Nothoprocta > Nothoprocta pentlandii. The sequence goes on from VZSG01000983.1 coordinate 5,975, forward strand.
ACAATCACACAGCTTTACCCTGAGAGTCAGGCAGCAAAGGATGAATCAAAGATTTCAGGCCTTCACATAAAAGAAGCAGGTTCTGCTTTTTATTAAGCTGATACAGTAAAAATAAGTCTTCGGGCGAAATGCTCCTCCCCGCTGCACCAAGGAAAGTCCAGAGGGCCCCAGTGAATCAGAGAAGCAGCAGCAGGAGCTAATCCCCAGGAGCAGGCTAAGGGAGATGGGCCCACGGCAAATGCTCTGCAGAGAGAAGTCCATATTCAGGCAGGCACAGAAGGCTACAAGCACCATTCCTGTAACGGGAACGGGAGTACCAGCACTGTACGCAGCTAGCAGGAGGGAGGATGTAGCACCGGGTTTAGGCCGAGCTGGGAAAAATCTAGCACGGTAAAGAGAGCCGGGACCACAAGCAAGGTAAGTGTTGGAACTGCCTGAAGAGTCCTGCCATGCCCCAGAGTCAAGCCCAAAGGCACCATGCTCAGTGTCTGGCACTTACAGACTGCAGGATTTGCAAATAGGCTCATTCCTAGTCTGAAATCTACATGACCATCTGAAATCTGAAGGTTTCTTATCAAGTGTTGGGCCACCCTTCAGAGATGGCTGCACCTCTCAGCAGGTCTGGATGTGCTCTTTCACGCTGGCCTTCCTCTCATTCCTGACGGAGAGGCCTCACCAAATGCACCAGAATTCACTGAAGGTTGGAACTATTCCCTTCCCCAGCCGTAAGTGCATTATATGGATGCAAAGACAAAGTGCCAGCATAATCAGCCCTGCAGGAAACTACTAAAGGAAGCTTTTATTCCACAGGGCTTAATTTTGCATCTGGATGAAACACTCCACAAGTATTATGCCGCCCAAATGAATAAGATGCAGAGCTTAGTGCGGTGCACACTCTACTTACAAGGTTTGATATTTAATTAGCAGCTGCCAGTTACTCTCCTCTTGAGAGAGGCTATGGATAACCAGGTTATGAATGGTCACATGTAGACTTTCCAGACATGCCTTTGAAGGCACAAAGCAGAATCCAAGGAAATTGGCACCTCTACCCTGCAGTGATACGGAATTTTGAAGTGACTAAGAGTCTTGGGAGACAACATTTAACCTCTCCAGGTTCAAGCCTGATCACACAAGACAGTGACCTTGTTGAAGCCCCAACATGCCAGACACCTTAAAAATGGCTTCTTGTCCACAGTATAAGACATGCCTTTCATAGAGAAGAATCCACTAAGAGACTCACTGATATTTCAGTGTACCATGACATTGAAAATAGTAAGAGGGAGTTTATTTGGTATTCTCAGTGCAAAATGTTGATTGGCCAACTCAGAAAGATGCTGTTGTACTGCATGGACAAAAAATAAAGCTCAGGTACCCTATTGCTCCCATTTCCATTTCTGAGGTGGGCGCTTTGTTCATTCCCTCTTCATGAACGTGATGGTCAGCCTGGGGAGAGAGGGAAGACTGCAGGGAACAATGAAGAAAGTCAGACACATAGATGGATACAAACACATTTTCAAGGCTTCTCTTCCCATGCAAAATAGGCACTTTTGGCAAATGAACAAATTAAAATTGCCGTTGGAAGTATTTATATCAGGGAACATTTGAGAGCCCCTCTATGGGCCTGCTTCCTCTGTTGTGGCCTTCTGTAATTCAGACCTTGCCAATGCCCTCTCGCAGAGGGTTGTGATTTTGGCCTGTTTAGTGACCTGAGCCATGCAAACATGTGCATGTTTGCCCTGAGGAAAAAATCCAACAAACTCTTTGGAGGTCAGGTGTCAATAACAACACTGAAGCATGTCCAAGAGTGCTCTGGGAAGCTGCAGTCAGATTCTTTAAAACTTTCCGTTTTTTTTCATAAAAAAAAATCTCCAAGCTCCATATCCTCCTATGCAGGGTGACCTCTCTTTATAAGCTGCACGGACTGACAGGCTAATATTAAGCGCCGTATACCATTCTGGCGTGATTACCTCAAGTTGCAATGTCAGAAGATGCCTTCAGCTGCCACGGCCTGAAGCTGCTGCAGTTGAGTCAGGGGCTCTTTACCAATAACTCCTCAGGGACTTTGCATTTTTGACATATGGAGAGAGGATTGTGGCCATGGGGTGACAGTAAAACCCCTGGGGCAGGGTGTAAGGGGGATTACAGAGGTGGATTGGTCATGGCAAGGAGAGACGGCAGGTTCACTAGGGGCTCTGACCCATCTCTCAGGTGAGTCCTCCCAGCACTGACTACTGTACAAGTGAGACAGTTGTGCACGGGGAACCAAGAAACAGCTTTCCACCATCACTTCCTCTCTGAAATTCATTCCTGTCAATAGCCAAAAACTCAGATAAAATTAAGAGATGAGAAAACTGAAACACTTACTGTGCTATAAGTTTTTAAGACTTAAATACCACCAGTCCACAAAGAGAGCATATGTCGTTTCTAATAAACAGCTCACAGAAAAAAATTTCAGAATATTTATTGAATGTGTTTTTGCTTGGAAACAACTGTGATGTACATTTCCGTAAGAACAGTCACAAAAACTATGGAAAGCAATTGAAAACAGCAGTTTTTTGATGGGCTGCTGCTGAATAGCTATTTTCAATTGAAAATAGCAGTGCTCAGAACAAAATTGTTCAGTTTTGCTGCTCCTGAAACCATAAATGATTTAAAACTCTGTGATGCTCGTTGGCTTTCTGTAGGTACATGAGCATAGTGGGTCTGTTAGCGAGTCTCTAGGGCTCCCTCGAGTTTTGGGGTTAAACTACCCTCCTTTGGAAGTCCTGCCATGGTCTTTCCCCTCCACCTGCTGCAGTGGAGCCCTGTGGAGACCTCAGTCCCAGCCCTCAACACCTTGCGGGTGGATGGGAGAAAAACGATGTGTGCACAGCTGGATTTCAAACAACTAGGGCCAGTTCGACCTCCTTCCATAGAAACAGGACAGTTCCAGTCAGGAACGATGCCGGAGACACTTTCCTGCAGTCGCGGTTCAGCTCGGATCTGGCACATCCCTTTTCACTAGAAATGACAATTTCACAGTTCTATGAACGCTCCTCATCGTTGTAAGCAAATAGGGGCCAAATGAACCACTAAACTGTGAGAAACCTGCCTGGAAAAAGAGCAGCCATCCTAAAAATGCCTTCACAAACTGAAGAGGGTCAAAGGGAGCGAGCTCAGAGGAACCCATTGCCCTCATTATGAGAGCATGCAAATAACATGGAATTTGGACAGTGCAATGAAACCAGGAATTTCAGATGGCCTTTTAGAAACACTCATGACAGTTTGGCTCAGCCAAGCCCAAGAGCTTTAAAACCACAATAGTTGGCCTTGGGACCACGCATGCTCTGGGGAGCAGGATGGGTGTCCTTGGACAACAGGGGATCCCTATTGTGGGAGTCAAGTTGTGGACTTGCCCCCTAGGAAATCCAGATCTCCACCGAGATGAATGGGGTAAAAATGCTGCCTCTGTCATAAAATCTGTGATTTTATTAGTCTTTTATCTTCTACCGAATTCATTCTGTCCCTCAATATTTAGTCTTTCAAATTAAGAAGTCTCTAATCAGGGAGTCTCTTGGGATGGTTTTTTTTTTCTTGACTTCTTTCTTCTGTCTTCAGGCTGGAAGATCTTTTTGGCTCAGTGAATAATCATGGTTTTGCAGAGCCACAGAAAGCTTTGTGCTGAAGGGGTCCCAGTCTAAGCTAAAATTACAGATGAACAGAGCCTCGATGCCATCATTTTGCAATGTGAGTCTGGACACAAAGGACAAGCAATTTATCTAGACTGTCCATGCAGAGCCAGGACGAACACATTCCATCAACCCAGTGCAATTCCAGACTGACATTTCCTGAAAGATAAATAAAAGCATGAATTTCCTACAAGTAATACAAGTGGTCTCTATTCTCCTACTGCAGCCTCACATCAAAGTGTCTGTCCTCACTCAGTGCTGCTGGCCAGTACTGCTGCCCCAGAAGAGTGGTGTCTAGAGCAAATGCTGAAGCAGGGGGCAAAGCCCTGCGTTTCCTACTGCTACAGGACCCCGAGCACAACCGTGTTGCTCAACCTGGTTTTTCCTGCCTTTCCGTCTACCCATTTGCTTGCTGAAACTGAGCTGCCAGAGAAGTGAATGTAATTTTCAGCTGGAAAATAGTGATACCACCAAGGAAAAACTTGAACATTAAAATCCCTTCTACATCTTTATTAGAACTAGAAAAAGCTTTTCAGACCCCAGATTTTTCCTTTTTCATCATGCAGGCGTGGCAGAGAGAGTCATCTCCTTATCTTTCCCATGATTCTCCTGTTACGGTTTCATATTACTGCACTTAAGATCTGAGGTCTTTAAAGGAAAGATCAGGACCTTCACAAAAGAGTGTGGATGGAGTAGATCCCATTGCCTGCAGAAAGTTAGGCATTTTCCCTGCAATGTTGCATCCCCCAACCAGTGTTTCTTTGGCTAGCAGACTTGTTCTCTGTAGGGTTCCTGCAGGTCTGGTGGATCCTGCTCAGCTCAAAGGTTTTTATTTGCTGTCCATCTACAGTTTTCCTCCCATCCTGACTCCTGCTTTGTGTTTCTTCCAGAACACCCTGGTCCTCTGCCTGCAGCACACAGTGCAAAACAGGACCAGCTAGATCCTCTGAATTGTACAGATTTGGTGAAAAGCATGTAATACCCCTCATAGGTCAGAAACACATTCCAAGAACATCTGACAAACTTGATCCTCTCAATACTCTGGAGCGACAGCTACAGATATCTCTGCAATGGGAGAGTGAGCAGGCCTAAGGATGTCCCCAGAGTCTTGGGATCTGCTGTTCGAGGGGAGACTTTTGCATGGATCTTGCTGATTTCGAGCAACTGGGGCTTTAGTGACACTACCATGCTTCCTTCAAAATCAAGTTTTTGGAGTCCAAGAGCCTGTGGGGAGTGTTAGACACGGCTCTTTCTACTCATGTAGCCGTATGTCTGCTTGCGTTTTTGCACACACAAGAGCTGAGATGGAGTTGACCACATGATTATCCAGACCACCACAAGTTCTTGTGTCATTAATCATGCAGCAATTAGCCAGGGATAAGCTGTTTCTGAATCAAGAGGGTTATTATAATCCGTGGGGTGGCTGTTATCTCATTGCTTTCAGGATTGCTTCAGAAGTTCAAGTGCAATTACTCAGCAGTTGCAGGCCCAGGAAATTACTGGGCATTACCCCTGTTTTAATACATTAGGGATTTTTAGCTATACACCAGCAGCTCCTTCATTCATGAATGGAGGCACCAGCAGTTTCGAGCAGTGCATCGGGGCTGTGATGGGATCCTGGAATACAGCTGGGGTGGGCAAGATATGGGAACATGGACATGGCAGCTGGGCTTTGTATACCAGCTCTGCTTCCACCACATGGATACTTCCCACTGCCTCCCAACTAGAGGTGCTCTCTAAAGCTAGGTACTGAATCGGCGACTCCTTCTGGAGACATCTCCTGGCTTCCCTGATCCCGCCCCGCTTGAACTCCATCTGGACCTGTTCAGATCAATGACTCATAAATGAACATGAAGAAATTCCAGCCAGTGGTTCCTGGCATTTTATGGAGGCAGTGAAGATAGGAGTAAGTTTAGGGTGATGGGTGCCATTGCACGACTTTTGGCAGGCAGGAAAATTCTGCCTCCCCAAATACGGAGGGAGAAAATAAATGATAGCATGTGACAAACACGGAGTCTTTTCAGTACTTTGTGCTTCTTTTTGCCTAGTACATTGCTATATTGTCTAATTAAATATAATTCAATTCTGAAAGGTGAGCAAAACACCTGAGGAAGAAAACAAAAGAAAAAATTTACTTTCCCAAGAGCAGAAATTGGAAACAGAGGAAATGAAATTTGGTGCTAAATAGAAAGGTCTGAATCATGAGTTAGGCGTAGGCTTTAAACTTGAGCGTAGGCTTTAAAATAGCCTCCCTGACTCCTTCCAAGACTCGTTGAGAAAAGAAGTCACAGGGCAAGACGTGTTTCCAAGTGGGAAACTCACAAGCCAGAGAGGAAGGCTGTTTGCAGACCAACACTCACTTCCTTTGGAGCAAAAATATGACACAGGCCTGTCAATACTCTCCTCTTGACCGTGTCCTGCTGTGTGTTGTTACAACAAGCTGATTTTATCTTTTTGGGAAATCCTTTGAGGATCTTGTGGGGGAGTGTTGTGAAGAACAGCAACCAAGCATGACCTGCAGCTGCTGGCATACAGACACTTCAAAGGTGAAAGCTGGAAGGAGCACCCCAAAGGTGCAGTGGCAGTTCCACCATATCAAGAGACCACGGCCACAGAAGGACTGTGTCTGCTTGAGAAGGACTTGAATGTGAGTTATTTGGCCTGACTCTGCAGTGCCCAGGACTCCCCATTTCTGTGCTTTTGGACAACTCCTCTTAACACGCAAAAAAAAAAAAAAAAAAAACACAGCATGAAGTGTCGGTTCATGGGATATAGCTTGGTGACATAGTATTCAGTGCACATCAAAACAGAACTGTCACAGAGTCCTGAAAACAGAGCCACTCAAAGAATGCATTTAGTCTTTTTTCTTTTCTTTTTTCCTAGAAAAAAATATGAGCTCTGAAAAAAAAATACTTACGTGAATTATAGAAAATGACAGTAGAAATGAAGGGAAAACCCAGAAGCACAGAGCCCCCAAAGACTGGCCTGAGTCATCATGTTCAGCTCTTGGATTTTCTCACAGTTTTCCTCTTTTTTTGCCTCTCACATGGATCTGAGGCCATACTAAGTGTCATGGTTTAACTGGTTTCCACACATCAACTGCTGGCTACTTGTCTTGGTCTCTTAGTTCACCCTCAGTCTCAGTTTGGGATCTATACACCTTGGGAAGGATTTTTCTGTCAGCACCCAGTGATGCACTGGAAATGACCCTCAACTGCAGACACCACCAATTACAGTACTGGGAAGTTTAGTCATGTTGGTTAAAATTCATGTCTCCATTGGGTGCAGCGGTAATTAAATCTTACTATCATTATTGTGTAATAAAGGGCAACTGAAATTTATTTAATATGTGCTGGGTGAGAGGTGCTTCATTATAAAACTCAGTTATGTACCCTTAGGGAACAGCACTCAGAGAGGAGAGAAACGACAAGTGGAAAAGAAATGCTGTCTTGGAGGAAGAAGTGTATTTCTGGTGATAATATTACTCGGGAGCTTATTGGGGTCAAGTCCGGATCCTGAAGGCAGCATTTTGGAGAGATGGGGCAGTGGGTGATGCAGTCACAGCAGAGCACCACTACGGCTCTCCTGCCTTAGGACTCATGCTTAGGGCCCCAGCATAAGAAGCCAGCGCTGTTGTGAGAGACAGATCCCTCAGACACACGCACTTGGAGGCAAGCTTTATTGCCCAAGATCCATATCCTGGGTGTATTTTAGTTATAGCTCACATAAATTATGAATTAGGATGCTACTTCATACAGAAGCTCTGCAAGAGGCACTGGTAATTTCAGATGCAATGTGGCTTGGCTATGCAGAAAACAATCTTAGGCAAGTGCTTCTGAGGTCTTTTGATGGAAACAAAGTATGCACAAGCAGTCATTTAAAATTTAGTTTAAATTTCTCATTCCCCCAAAGCCATCGATGAATTTAAGCAGTTATCAGCACATCTAGCCCTTGCATCAGTGGGAGTCAAAGCCCATAAGAAAAGAGGAAAATCCATAGGCAAAAGTAATTTTTTTCAAGCTGCTTTAGGGCTGTAGTATATATCAAAACCTTTATTAATGCTAGGAAAGCAGTAGAAATTTCGATAAAAATGCAGTTATGCACATGTTGCAGCAGCAGGCCTGCTGGGATTATTTCAGTAGGGCTAATTGTAATGATAACCCGGAGGACCAAGTGCAGGGACAATTCAGGATCACGAATCCAGCAGGTAGAGGAAGATGCAAGCACTTTCGAAGGCCTGTGAGTCATGTCAGCCATCAGATGAAACTACAAGCCATTTTGTGATTCAGGAACTGACTTAGGAGTCGGATAAGCAAGATGAAGGAGCCTGATGTGATGCTCCAGAGAAAGTGTTCTTCTCTCCTAAGCTGTGCCCCAGTGCTTGCTGTGAATGGGCGAGGATGGTGAGCCATCCACACTGACACACGTCCCAGGGCTTGAATCATTTTTCCATTCAAAACTTTCTTTTGTTAAGGCAAAAGTGTATTTTGGATGCTGCATTAAGCTACTCTCTTGCCACAGAACTAATCTCACATGCCCTCTGCAGAAATATTTTAATAGCATTTTTCATTGATTCAAAGATGATAAAGGCAGAAGGGACTGTTCAATCCTCTGGTCTGATTTTCTCTCCGGCAGAGGCTAGTAATTCAGACACCCCAATTCAAGCCCAAAGGCAAATATAATTCCTTGGGAGGTATTTAGTCACTTCCTCTGGGAGTCTTTCCAGAGGTGAGTCACTTTCTGTACGTGTTCCATGATCCCAGCAACACATCACTTCTTGCAAAAAGGGCCGTTGCCACAGTCTCCTACCGTCAGGGTCTCTAGTCAGCCAAAAAATCCCATCAGGTTGAAGTGCACCATCATGCAATCAGACCCTGGCAAAACCCAGTTCTGTCAAAGGTACCTCTGGAGTCTGCAATCCTAGACACCAAGGCCTAGACAGGGAACCAAGATGAGTCCTGGCTGGGGAGGTGGGACAGAGCGTCAGATGGCTGTTGGTCTCCCAGTAGACCAGTAGAGTTGGGAGGATGTTCCTCTTCCATGTGATGCAACCCCATGGACATTCTGACCTTTCAGATCAGTGCTGTGTCTCCTTCTGTGCCCAGGGCCTGGCCACAATCCCAGCTCTAAACACAAACTCTTGCAGAGAGGTTTACTTCCAGAGAGTATGCACCAGCAGGGTGTGTTGACATAGAGAACGGAAGGGCTGTATAAGGTGGGTAAGTTAGTCAGCAGCAAAACCAGACCTCCTGCTTTCAGGCTAGTGCCCCCACCATGTAGAGCCACATCCATTACTTAGTTATTCCTTCCAAATAGATAATATGGCCTAGAAAATCCCCATTTGCTCAAAGGTAATTCCATGCTGGAGGAAAGGTGACATCCAGCAGCAGCAGTTCACCTCTCTTTAGTAAGGGCATTTTCATTTAGCCTCGATTAATCTCCTTAATGCTAATGTGGTTTTGGACTCCTCTTTACAGAACTGTGTGAACCTGAGCACAAGTTCAGAGCCCTGAATATTTAGCAGTTTCCAGTACAGTCAAAGCAAATTCATGAAATGGGGCAATTAGCAGTCACTTTTTGAGCAGTTTCAGAGCACCTCCAGGAACAAAGAGCTATAGAAGAAAAGTAGCCATTGGGCTAGAGCATGCTGAGTGTAAAGAGTGATTCACTGGACATAGCATGGATTGGACCAGGAAATCAGGCTGTCTGCCAAGGTCAAGTTTTTTACTTTGGAACTGGTTTTAGAGTTGACAATCCTTGTTTAAAAACAAACAAACAAACAAACAAAAAACCTTGCAGAATAATGACACAGGTAATCATGAACACTGGATTCTGACAGAGGAAGAAGAAAGCAGTTTTGATCTCTGTTATTAAAATACTCAGATAGGTTTTCCAGTCCTCCAATGTCTGCCTCTCCAATCAGCCAGAGGCTTTGACCTTGTTACCTGCAAACTCAACCCAGAAATGGAATTACCACCCATGTAGGGTGAGCACTGGCCACCCACAGCCTACAGGACTCAGCTGACCTGAGGCTAAGAAGCCAAAGACAAGTTCTGACTTCTTTTTTTTTATACAGCCTATTTTCCACCAAATTGCAGTATATATTTCCAAGTTGACTTAACATACCTAAAATGCACTAAGCATATTCCCACATTCATACAGCAATTCTCACCATGGTTGGAAACTCAGACCAGAACAACTGCAAGTCTGGTCTATCTGACCTTGCTTGAGCAGAGGTATTCGACCAAATGATCTCCAGAGGTCTCTTCCAGCCCCAAGTATTTTTGGTTCTGTGATTCAGTGGCTTGGATGGTGTTACAGCACAAATCCCTTGGTTTTCCTGCTTCTAATCAGCCCAGCCCATTAGTCCTACTAGTGTCAGTCTTCTCAGCACTCAGTCTCATAGGCAGAGCTTTGTAGGAAACTGCTTGACTGTCCTTCCTCATGTCAGATTTCACACCATTTGACAAACACACTAGTTATTTAGATCCACAACGCAGCTGTGACAAAGGTGATCTCTCTGTGACATGGTGGCCCCAATCCAGGAACATGCAACCATGTGCCTCACTGCAAGAATTTCTGTGGTCCTGTCATAATCTGCATTAAAATCAACCATTAGCATTTCAATAGAAACCAGAGATTTCTGGGGCAGAATCAAAGATCTCTGAGGCCAGAAGAAGCTGCTGAGAGCCCCTGAGCCAAAGACTGGATGTGCACGGGGGAGTTTCTGTAAGGTCAGATGCTCTCTGTGCCCCACTGGTACACGAGCAGGTGAGAGCCAGCCCGTAGCCTGCACACCTAATGAACTGAACGCGCCAACAAGCTCTGTATTCCCAGGAGCAATTACTCTAGTGAGGGCCAGTGCAACTCAGTTTGATTACTCGCAGCTGCAGTGTTCTGTGTAGTTAGCAGAGCTTCAGCTGTAATTGCTCATGTAGGCAGTTTTCCTCGTGACCTCCTCTCTGAGCATCCCAACCATGAGCTCCCACCTATGTGAACACTGTCTCCAGAGTATTCCCCTGGTCACTGTGCAGCCTGTCTTTGCTGCTGCCTAATTACTCCAAGCGTGACCAAGCTCTCTTCAGTGTGACATTGCAGATCTGCCTCACATAAAAGCTGATAGCAGCCTGCCAGCAAGAGAAAAGAGCCAGGCATGCCAAAGATCTCAAAACCTGCGCTTTAGCACTGTCCCCCAGTGCACTCTTACCATTTTAGTAGAAAGATCGTCCCATGATCTCTGCAAAAGGCTGTCTTCTTGGTAAACAGCTACTAATTATCAAAGCAGAGTAAGCACTGTCCAGAGCAAGTGAGTGTCATGGGTCTATGCAAGGGTTTAAAGAGCTCTCTGCTTAAAGATCACTGCTTAGGGCCACCTTTCTCCTTGCCCCTTTATGTATGTCCTCAGTAGAAGAAACTTCTCCAGGCTCTCCCAGTGCAGGGACATTTATAGCATCAGGTTGTCCTTGTTTGCTTCCTTCTACTGGACTCAGACCTTGCTTATTCTCCTCAGTGAGAAGTGGAAGAATCAGCAGGACCAAAGGTTGTGCCAACACTACTGTGCAAGAGAGATACTAAGGAGCTTGTTCTTGCAGTCAGAGCAGCATCTGAAGGGAACAGTTAAACCAAACACATAAGAGATTGGAGCTTTTCTTTCCTAATCACAAACCCCACAGCTGTGAGTCCAAAGCAGATCTCTGCACGTGACCAAGTGCATGGTGTAAAGGGCATTCTGCACTCTGTGGATTATCCCTGAACATCTCCTGCCAAGCCTGGGCTTTGATGCGGAGAAGAGCAGGGCCTGGGAATCCTCCTAGTCATGTCTTAATGCTCTGAACCAGTGGCTGGTTTTATCCCAGGGTCAACCAGCCCGCGACAGCAGAATGCAAAGGCTCCTAGAAGGGCCAGAGGCCCTCAAACTAATTAGCCTTGAGTGACACGAGATGGTGCTGCATGGATGCCCAGAGCTCGGCTCACATGGCCCAGGGGTGTGTGTGCATGGGCATGCAGGCATGTGCATGTGCACTTGCACATGTGTGAGTGAGAACCTGTGGAGCAGGCACAGGGCTGCAGGGTAATTCACGAGGTCTGGCAAAGCTCGGGGCAGGACCCAGAGCAAAACCTTCTGGCAGGCTAAACCACAAGTGTTCCTCTCCATGATAATCTTGACTGAAAAGCAAAAGATGCATGAAATTCAGAAAGAAACGGATTGTTATCTGTGCCATCTCCAAGCCACTGTCCAGTATATTTGCATCTTGACAGGAGTGGGAGAAGAAATGGAGAGGAAACGTCGCTGGAGAGTGGTATGTGGATACTTTTGTCTTTAAGACAGTCCCCAGCCATCCATGTTGTACCAGTAAGATGTCCTCCAGGAGACCAGAAGATCAACGGAGATCAGTTTGGATGGGGCCTGGAACATGCTCCTTCTCCTCATTTTCTGGTCATGTTCCTTCCCAAGACAGAGAGCTCTGGAAACACAGAGCAAATTCAGTTCTGCAAAGAATTTTGCAGTGCTTCAGATATCTCACCAGGCCTAACTTCATTTTTTGCTGGCTGCCCTCTGTCCCTGATTGCAGCATGACAAGCCGGAAAGCAGAGGAGAAAGATTAACCACATAGCTTTGGCTTCCAGGAGCAAATATACAAAGAACAGAGAGCTCATCTGCAAATCAAGACACCTTTGTCCCAGCCAAGCGGTGTAAGGTGCTTTCCCTTGAGCAGACGCAGCTCCTGCTCCTGTGTGATACCTTCTGCTATCAGTTTCACCAGGTCCTTGGAAGCTGTTGCCTGCTCACAAATTCCTAGCAGGGATAGATAGCAGATCCCAGTGAGACGCTGGATTCCCCATTGTCTCAACAACCTCTTTGGGAGACGGGTCACCCATGAAATCCCAGCGTTTCCCTGTGGACGTGGCATCTACGAGCACAGCGCGGGCAGCAGCGGTGAAGTGAGTTCTGCATTCAGAGCTCACGCGCTCGTAGCGCATTCTCACCAGGGCCAGCTGCTAATCAAAGATTCAAGCTCGGTGGAAAACAGCGCGCCCATTATAGCCTAAAAACCCCTACGAACTCAGGGTATGAGTCAGCAAAAAACCCGCCTGTCCAGCTTCCAAGCTACCAACAGAAGCCCTACAAATCATTCTTGCAGATGCGTTTCCAGCTGCCACAGCCCTTAGAGAGATTTCCTTGTTAGGCTAGCAATAAAAAGTAAGCTCAGCGAATGCCAGAGAGAGACTCAAGCAGATGTGATTAGTGTGGGGAAGAGGAGGGGGGCTGAGGGATGTGCCTGGGTTTTGAGAGATGGAGCAGGCGAAAATGGCCACTTTTTTCTCATATCCTGTTTGAGAGGAAAGAACTCCGGGGGAGTTTTCAGGAATGGCTGTCCAAATCAGACAAAGCTGAGTAGTAAATAAGTAGATCATGCATTGGCTAAATTTGGGGATTAGAGGTTTGAGTTAGTCCTAGGGATGAGAGTTCATGGACAGGTGGTGAAACAGACGCCACTAAGCAACACGCAGTAGCTCTCTAGTCTAATTTCTCTGGGCCATGCACAGCCTTTCTGATGCCTGGGCTGAGGATGCTCCGACCAAATCACAGAAACGGAGAACAGCTGCCTGATGGGTGAGAGCTCAAGACACCAGAAGCAGCCTCCTCCCTAGTGGTGGGACAAGCCCCAGGTGAGCACACGGACCTCTCAGGAGTGTCCCTCCTTACCCAAGGACAGCCCTGTCCTCCCTGGTGCTCCGCAGGGGACAGCTTCTTCCCTGGCAGCACTGGAAAGCTGGTTTCTTCTGTCCTTCCTCACAAACAAGCTGTCCTCAATTACCACAGCATGGCAGATAATTGACTTGTGACAACAAAGTTCAACACAAATTAGCTGGGTTTAGAAAGACAACTTCATTTGCACTTCCAGACAAAGAGAGACAGTTAATCCAAGCAAAGAAGATTAAATCATTAACTCTACTTGCTAGAAGACTGTTAAGTCTTCTGACTCTGTCCAAAGCAAGTCTGACTGCTTTGAAATCACTGGTGCCTCTAACAGTTAGATCACATCATCTTCTTCCCTTGCAGGAGAAAAACGATGGCTGAGCGTGGGACTGCGACCTAGCAAAGCCACCCTTCATCAGTGCACCGGGGCCTTTAGCATGTGCCCTGTGCCAGATTCACATCATGTTTGCATGCTGCAGTGTCTGTATTCCCAGCCTGCCTCCCCTTATTGTAATTAATTTTAATGCCTCATGTTATATCCGTGTTTATTTGTGCATCTGCCCCGGTTTTATTACAACATGACTTGCAGGTCTTTTCCAACCGTTATGATTCGGTATTTCTACGATGAAATTTTCTTTTCATATTTCTCCTTGTTTCCCTAACTGAAGGCAAAATCACGGCCTGGAGGAGAATAACACTGAGATGCCCGTGGATGTTCATGGGGATGGGGTTGCACGTAGGTCCCTACCCCTCTGGAGGTGGAGGACTGCTGTGGGTACACGGGGAGCAGCACTCTCTCCCAAGCAGTCTTATGTTCCAAGTGACACCTCTCGTGCATGGTGGATCAATACTTCAGTGGGATTCAACTGCACTGCTGGCAGCTCTATCCAAGCTTCTTACCTGGCTCTCCTAAGTTAAAACAAGTCCAGTTAACTTAGATGTCAGAAATGCAAGGTAGACTCCTAGAGGGAGGTGATGTTACCCCTAACCATCCCACCAAGACTTATTTTCACCGCTGAACTGGATTTTTGACTCCATGAGCATACCTAAGGAAGTGTGAATGTTTCTGGGAAGCATTTGTTGCAGGGGGAGGTTGAAAAAAAAAGGCAAAAAAAAAAAAAAAAACCCTTTTACATTCTTTGCATCTCAGATTTTCAGTAAAGAGCCATAGCTCCCTGCCACATGTCTCTTGTCTGCTTCTGTAGCCTGCCAGACTGATTCTGTCATGCACAAAGGTAGACCTAAATGATTACTTCTAAAGACACATCCAGTCGGGTAGACTTTCTGTCCAGTCATGGTGATAATGACAACAAATTGTAGAAGAGGCATCTGAATCATTTATTTGTGAGTTCGCTTATTCAGCTCAAAATTTTACACCTACTCAATTTGGACTCACAGTATTAATGATTATTAATTTGAACTACAGCATACCTAATCAGGAGTAGTTAAACCATCAACAACCATATCTCCCATCTGCCCATCTGCATATCTCTGCCAGGTACCTCAATACTCTGTGGTATCCTTTTCTTGATAAGGAATGCTGATATTTTCTGAGTCTTCGTTGCAGAGCTGCAACTACATACTTGTCCTAAGAAGCCATGGACTCAAGCTGCCAGTGAAGGACAATGCTGACATGCTACGCCTTCTTTGGGCAGGGGACACCATACCTAGCAGCTACTGGTTGATGTTCCTGCCAATATGTAGTACTGCCCAGGCAAAACCATCCCTTGTATCACACCAGAGAGGAATTGTCTGGAAGCAATCTGGTCAGGGAGGTCCTGCTTGGACAGGAAGACCAGACAGAGCTCTAAGCATTCAAAAAAGTCATTCAGTGGATATAGGCAAAGGAAATAGGTTTCCACCATCTGTACAGAGACCAGGTGCTGAGCAGGTCCGGGATCAAAGGGACTAGCTAAACTCTTATTTCCACCCTAAAGCTTTTACAATGGGGGTGAAAGGGCATGAATGGCCCTGGTCTTGTGTGAGCAGGTGTTGGAAAAGTGCAGTGCAGTTGGAAAAGCTGGTTGTAGGTGGAATCATCACACTGTGTCCCTGAATAGCTAAGAACTTGCAATGGAATGGAGTGTGTCTAAGCCCCTTCTATGTGTATTTGACAGATAGTGCCATCCTCAGAGCCAAATACTGGAAGTTCAGCCCCTTTCTGGCTTTGCTGGAACCTACTAAGTCTTTTCTTTGCAAGGGAGATTTCCACAGAGCGTGTCAGACAGCGGATTTCTGGTTCTCTTCCCTTGCTCTGGAGACAGAAACTCAGCCCAGCGAATCCTAAAGAAATGGAACCATGCAAATCTGATACCACCATTGCCCTGGCTATGGCTAGGATAGCGTGGCTAATGTCCTGTTTTCACAGATGCCTCCTAGACCCCTGGTCCTGTACTGGCTTTATTTTAGCTGTTTTCTCCCAAGGAACTGCACAAGGTCTCATATCTGGTCACATCCCTGGGCAGAAGAGTGATAAGAGAGCATCTCATTCTCCTGCCATTTGATTTTGCAACTGGATGTTTGGCATCTGATACATGCCGAAATGAAAATATCCCTGGCATTATAAGGGCTCAGCGAGCTTTGCATTAATGCTGTATGCAGATGATGGGTTAATATATTTATCTGATCCAGCTCAATCTCTCTCTAATCTATTAGCTTTAAAATCTGGGTTGGGGGATAGAGCCAGATAGCAAACAAGCTGTGCAAAGCCTGACTTCATCACCTCCAGACACTCTTGATGAAGTGTTTTGCAGTGACAGAATTGTAAATTGTCCCCTCTGTGTTCACCGTACTTTGGAATCCGTGACAAAGCAAATATTGTAAGGAGCAAATGACTCCAAGCCAGATTTTTCACCGAGGAGTGATGAAAGCCCTCTGGGTTTTGGGTTTAGTTGATTTTTAAGTAACTTTTATCTGAAAAAAAATAGTAGCTTGCATTTGAAAACAGCTCTGTGTAGCATGGATCGTGCCTTGCTTATTCAGGCAAAAATTGTCCCTTCTGCAATTCCCCATAATAAAAGTAGCAAAGTGGAGAGTTGAAGCCTCCACATTTCTGAGCTGTAACAAGTGGACAGAATAAAGCCCTTCCTTCTCCTTTCACAAGTGAAATTTGAGCCTCCCTGTGAGGTTGTCTTCACATACTGGATTCATGCAGCATGAGGATTCTCACCACCACCACCAACCACCAGCAGCAATCGTGGTGGTAAAGGTGCTTGGTTTTCTTGCAAGGCATTTTATAGCCCCTTTGCATTAAGCAGGCTAATGTTTCCTGAGACTCTTGTCTGAAGGCTTGTGCACAGGACAGCCTTTGGTCCATGAGCTTGTTGGGGCGCTGCAATGCTTGATAGTTTATCATGACAGGTCTGTACAAACCATAGAAGGTCCTCAGTCCCTAGGCCCTGCGCTCCACTTCAGCAGAAGTCATGACACCTTGAACAGCAAACAAGAGATATTCAGTATTGTTTTAGCAGATTTATGAATGAATGAAATCTCAGGATTATTTCTAACTGAAATTTGTATTTTGTTTCTAACTTTTCAAAAGTGAATGTTTTTTTCTCTATTTTTTTCTTTATAGCTTTTTTTTTTCCCAGTGTGATAGCAGAAGTCTGTATGTTGTTATTGTTCCATTTTTGTTTCCTTTTTGCATTTCTGTTCATGAATTTGAAAGTGCGATTTATTTGCATTTCCTTCCTCACTTCTTTGCAAAACAGTTCTGCCTTAGATTTGCAGTAAATGGTCATGATTGCAAAGTCATGGGGGAGAAAAAAAAAAGAAGATAATTTTAGTATTTATTTTTTCCCCTGAATAAATAATTTTTTTAAAAGTCCAATTCATACCAAGATTTTCCTGTTGAAAAAAAAAAAAAGTAAATTCAAAGGCCTCATAAAGCTGAGTCCCTCTTGGAGTAAATGACTCTTCCTTGAAAGGCAGCTGATAACCACATACCACCTTCATCACCAGCTGGAACAGAAATGCCCTGTTGTGGTGCAGACTCCAGTCTTCGATTGCATGTGTGAATGACTAGGGTGTAGGATTCTCCTGCCTCAAGCCTGGAAGGTGACACTTTCCCCCTTCCTCCTGCTAGGACACACAGGACACAGCAGATTGTGACTTATCACACCTACAGTTTGTCTTCCACTTCTGGCCTAGGGAGAAAGAGCTGCCATTTCTCTGGACAAAATACTCCATTTTAAAATGAGGATGAGTAACCTAGATTAAGGAGTAGGAGAAAATATTTCTATAGCAAAATCTATTTGGACCTGCTTGTTGTGTTATTGAAACCAAGTTTCTGTGATTTTCCTCTAAAATCCCAATGAGTTTAGCTCAAGTTATGAAATATATCTTTCTTTGGCTCATGAATCAAACATACAGAGATAGACCAATCTGTTTTTGCAGAGAGTCCTTCAGCTGAAGTTAGAAGTCAAACATTTCTCTGCCTTGTGAATGGGATAAGCCCTAGGTGAATAATGTCTTCACTTCTACTGCAAGTCTCCACAGGTCTAAAGTACATAGCACAAGTATAACTGTGGTTGTTACTTGTAGGAGCATTAGAAAGATTTGTTTTAATTTGTTTTGGCTGGATTTCCAAACACCCACTTGGCTGACACAGGGATTCAGGGCTGGGAGCCTCTTTTTTGGGAGTCCCAAGATGAGCAGAGCTCAAGACCTCTCCAAAGACTCAGACTAGCTACATGATAGGATGCTTCCCCTCATCCCAACAGGACAAGACAGGCACAGCTATATACTGTTCTTTCTGTCTGTTAAATATTTGAAATGTCTTTTTTTGTACTCAGGTTCTTCTGGCAAGGTCCTGCATCAGTTTCAGATGGTGACCCTCTTTTTTGTATCTGTTTCTTCTCTATCAGTCCAAGTAAATTTTCTCCCAAATGACCTTGATCAATTTTTCTTGATGTATTTAACGAATCCTATTTAATTCAAACTGTTCTAAACAGTTCTAACAACACTATCATATGTTTCATCATAAATACAGGTTTATTCCTTGGAGAACTACTGCAAAGGTGGAAAAAACACTACTTAGATATTGAAGAACTGAGAAACAACAATTAAAGGACAAGGCAAAAAAAAGTTCATAGATTCTCACTCTGGTTTGCTCTCGAAACTCAATGGATCTATTCAGCCAGACAAAACTGTAGTTATCTACATATAATCAATACACTCTTGATACTGCATTTTACTTCTTGGTGAAGGACTGAATTTGCATATTTGTTAGGAATATCAAGTGTCCAAGATTGATTAATAGTATACTAAGGAAAATCTGACCTGAAAATATGTTCACGTTAGAATTAAACAGTAGGTGCTTCTAAGACTCAAGTAGAAAGGTGTTTGCTTCCTAAGCAAATTTAGCTCCAGAATCGACTC